>JASUUF010000362.1:0-92096 GCA_030449835.1 Clausena lansium
GGTACCTTAGTAGCTGACATCTTTTGTGGGCTTTGCAATTTCTTTAACCGAACACTCGGTAATGGGGGGCTTTGTGCTCTTTTGAAATTCTGACCTTGTGTGAAAACTCTGACTCTCTTCCCAGTGATGCTTTTGCCTTAATTTTGTGTAGCTTTTACTACTTCCATTATCTTGTTCACCTCATCATTAAGCGTATCATGTTGGGATTATGTGCTCTTTAAAGCGTATTGATTTCCAGATTAATAAAATATTTGAGGTATTTATTAGGATATCTTAATTGCATAAATATTTTGAAAAAGGTCAATTTAATCATATTATATGTATTTATGTGATCATCATATGGATTCATGAGACGTAAATACTCTGATTATCTTATGATTAAATAAATTGAGTTCACTTGGTGATAAATAGAGTTAGGCGCTATTTATTTATGTTTAGGTATAGTAAATCGTGAATGATTTGTCTTGATCATGTATGAATTTATTGATGTAGTTTGACTACATTGAAGTGAATCACATATGAGATTTAATTAACCTTGAAATGGTATCAGAACTTATTAAATCATAGGCATTGATTTTATTGCAATCTCAATCTTGAGTTAATTATAGTTTCATGTTTATGATTGTCATTTCATTTGAGTTACTAATGGAGCACGACATACATTTGTAAGTCAAGATTACCGAGTATGTTAGTGAAAGTAATTATAAGCGAGTGAGATTTTCGATTAACAAAATAGAAATTTGTACAACTTTATCTCTGACGGGTTTTAGATGCTTGATCATAGAATTCTCTTGGCCAAAGTGTGTCAACATAATTAGTATGTTGAAAATGATCATTAGAGAAAGCCCAGGTAAGTGTCGAAGGAACAAGATGTAATTAAATTGATTGAAATGAGTTGAGATATCAATTTAATTAGCGTGTGGTGCAAAGATTTATTCGATAAAGAAATCAATGTGGCATGGAATCGATTATTATTCGAGAACACTATCTAGATAGCATCAAATTATGGAGGATTGGTTCCAAATCTTTTGGTGGAAGTGATTTAGAATTAAATAATTGAAGGCTAGTTTTAATTATAGGCCTAATTATTGTAGCCATTTATTGTATGTACCCATATGATCCAGAGTTGCTCATTTAATTGAGGCACTGCAATTCTTTTGAGTTGATAAGCGAATATTTAGCTATTTTGGTTAAAAGCCTAAATATATTATTTGGTGGGAGGCTCTATTTAATATCTTTATGTGTAAGGGACCTTTGTGTTATTTTATAAGGTTATTTTATAACAAGAATAAGTGTAACGTGGGCTTTATTATTTTTTAATTTAAATCAAATATTTTGATTTAAATTAATTAAAAAATAAGCCCAGGGTTTCCACCAATAGGATATATAAAGACTTGTTCTTTTCCAAAAGAATAGAGGAGCCACAATATACAGAGAAAAGAAATTTTTCTCTCTAGCTTTAAGAGGAAAAATTTTCTCTTGCTAGTTGCTTTCCAATAGTGAAAAAAGGCTCCCACACGTCAAGTGCAGATCAAAATTGAGTCATATCCTGGAAGATCATTGGTGACGGATCGTGATCTAACAGAATTGGTGGTGACAGTTAGTGACTTGGGAGCCCAGATTACTTTTACGAAAAAGTAAAGGTATGATTTCTAGATTATAGTAATTCTATATGTTGTATGAGAAACGCGATCCTAATATTTCCGCTGCAAAAACTTTTTCAAACCAACATGTCATTCATTCTTGACAATAAATCCAGTTGAAACTAACAAGTATAAAAATAAAATTCAAACACATAACAAGAATCATTTCAGAAAATACACACAAATAATCTCGAGGGTGTCGTGGGTCGTGACTGGGATTGATCGCAGGCGTGCGTCAGCTCCTGGCTCTTGTGAGTCAGGTCGTGGTCTTGCCGTGGGTCAATTGGTGGTTGAGATTGGCAGATTGCTTGCTGAGATTGGTTTGGTGACTTTGGTCTGCTGAGTCGCTGAGATTGGTTTGAAGTTTGGACGTTTGGTGACTTCGCTCTGTTGCATGCTTACAATGTTGCTCTTGCTCGTATGATTTGATTTCCAATTTAGGTTTCCACTTTCCAGTTTTCAATTTTCTTTCTTTTCTCTTTCTGACTTTATTTCTTTTTTGCTAAGTTTTGTTTGTGTTATAACTGAAATGATACCGTTTCAATTTTTTTTTTTTTTCAGATAATTGATTAAATTTATTTTTTTAATTTAAAAATAAATGAGGTAAAACAACGGCATATTTTAATGGTATTATTGTAATTAATTTTATTTTTAATAATTATTAAATAAATCAGAAAATAAAAATGACATTAAACTATTATAATTTTATGACATAAATATGTGTCATGAAACTAACATAAAATGATGACATACATATATGTGTCACGTATCTATCATTATTTAATGATATTTTTGTGACATATCGATATATGTCAAGAAAACGCATTTTTCTAGTAGTGATAATTAAATTAAGCTAATAACAATTATGTCATTGCAACCATGGTATTGCATAATTATATAAGGAAGCATGCACAACGTAATCTTCATTTTGATAACATTGAAAATAATTATAATTCAATCTTTGATGAAGGAATAGAAAGAGGCAATGACATTCAAAAAGAGTATTACAATGCTAATGACTCTAGATCAAAAGAATGAAAAATTTTAGAACTATTATTGTAACAAGTTTAATGTGAATGAAATGAATATTACTTTTTATTTTATTTGGATTATGTGTTAGTATGAATATTTATCATATTTTATATAACAGATTACGAAGTTCATTATGAAGTTCATTAAATATCATATAATTGAGTTTTTTTCACTTTATGTAATTTAATGTGCTTTAAAAAAAAAACATGCCTGCACAATTTATTAAAAATACTTTAAAAATAAAAAGGTAATTTAAACTTATGCCTATTTTGGCCATTGTACAATGAAACAACATTTTCATAATAAAATTTACCAAACATATGTACTCTACTTTTTAAACTCACAGCAAACAACAACAACACAGTTTATCAAACACCAAACTACTTTTTTAGTTAGCTGCCTATTTCATTTGTACAGTAGAAGCAGCTTATTTCATCAGCCACCACAATCCCAAACTAGCCCACTATTTGGTATTAAGATGCTGTAATTTTTAAATTATAGTTGTTATGAAAAAAAATTATAATAATGAAATAAAAGTTAATAATATATAGTAAATATAAATAATAATTTTGATAATAGTGATAAAGATATTATAAGTTATAGTCAAATCAATAGGATTTGTTTGTTAAATGTCTTAACTTTGAAAATTTATTAATTTCAGACTTTTTTTAAAATTTGGTTGTTTGATTTTTTAAATTATATTTGATTTTTAAACTTTTATATCTGAATAGAAAAAGTAAACTTTTATGATTTCATCTGAATGGGAAAAGATCTGAATGGGAAAAGATCTGAATGAGAAGTAAATATTATATTCCGAAAATATTTCTGTAAAATATACTTATTTTCCAAATTATAAAACCTAATCCCTTTTTATGTTTTGATTTACAAGGACATAAATGTCAAATAAATATGTTTAAGATGATTTTTTATTTATAAAAACAAACAAAATGTCACTTATATTCAGATATTTAAAAAAAAAAAACAAACATGTCATTCAGATTTCAAACGAAAAAATAAACGCTATTTGTTTACTAACTACTTTAATATTGTAACTTTTTAATTACAAGTCAACTGCTGCCTAATCACAATACCACCAACACCTAATTCACTGTTATCATAAAAATTACTTTATGAATTGATGAACCACAATCACAAGCATATTATTCACAAATCATCCTTGTTTTTTGGAATGAAGATAATTGAGCAAGCCAATTATAAAACTGTAGAAGAGTATCGCAAGCATATTATTCACAAATCATCCTTGTTTTTTGGAATAAAGGTAATTGAGAAAGCCAATTATAAAACTATAGAAGAGTTGCACCTTATTCACGATGCTCTTCTAAAAAAAATGCTTGGCGTAGAGACGGGTGAGAGAAAGGTGAGAGACATAAAGAAGAAAAAGGGAAGAGAGAGAGTGGATGGGTAGAGAGAGATAGAGAGGGCGGAAAGAGAAAGAGTGAGTGGGTAGAGAGAGAGAGGGCAAAATTTTCTCACCTTACTCTTACCTAGGCATTGCTCATTCTAAAAACTATTGATTGTCATTGCTTCTTCTTTAGTAGTGGGACACAAGCACGTGATTCATAATCATCCTCTGTTTTATGGTTTTTTGTTTTTTTAATTATATTGGTGGGCACTACCGACATTTTCTTTTTATGATTGGAAGGTGGTTTTTATTTAGGGTGTGACTATTTGAACTCACTAAACTACTAATTAAATCTATTTATTAAATAAACTCACCCTCAAATTTTTAAACTTTAAATTTTACTCAACAAACCCACTTAAATATCCAATATACCCTTGGTTAACCCAATTTTTATAATAATAGTGTTTTTACTCATTAAACCCATTAAATTCATTTATAAATCCTTTATAATTTTTTTTCTTTTTTCTTTTTTCTTTATTAACATGATTTAGAAAAATATAGCTACAACACACATTCATTCTTTTTCTTATTATATATTTTAATGTCCGTAATTGTAATTTAATTTAGCGGTATTTTAATCATAAAATATTATTTTCAAAAGTGGGTTTAGTGAGTAGTTTGGTAGGTTCAAATAGCTCTACCATTCTACCTATAGTAATTAAGTTGGATAGGTAAATCCAAACTCCTAAAATTTCTCTAGTATCTTATTAGACTTTAGTCTTATGTCATTTTTCTTTTTGTTATAAATAATTGGTAGTGAACGTGTTTGTGTTTATATTGTTAGAAATTGTCCTAATTGTTATATTAAGCCCAATATAATTTTATATTTGCATCCAACATAACATTGACTAAAACTATACTTAAATTCTCCTAAAAATTGTTGCCATATAGCTGCGCATATTAAAAAGTATTTAGAACAAAAAGTATAAAATAGAAAAATATTAGGATTAAGATCCTCTCCTGACCTAAGCTCTCCTGAACTTTTAAAGATCTTGTGCATCCTATCTTTTATTATTAATGTATGGTTAAGATTTAATTACTACTATTTTTTAATTTATGTTCCACCAATCACATGTTACTCGATACTTAGGAGTAGGCCAGATCATAAGAGCATTCTTATCCTAAATATTATGCCCTCTAGTGTTAAATATCAGCAGAAAATGTGCAAGGGAAGTCCTAGATTCATGGTACATAAAAGCCCAGGAATAGATGCAGTGTTATTATAGTAATTAATGTACCCTTTGGCCTCATCCCTATAACATCTGAAAGTGTTTCAATTTACTACTAGTTTTTTCGGCCAAAGTGTTTTCGTGCTTGTTATTTATAATGAGTACCTATATTTAGTCACCATGGCAATAGAAATGGTGTGAACATGGTGCCATATGGAGACATCGTTTCTGCTTCCATGATGGCTATTTATCATTTTTTTTTTGTTGATTACCTGCTTTTCTATAATATTAAGATTAAACGGTACCTGCTTTCCTACAATATTAAGACTAAACGGCAAATCCATATTGTCACATGGAGACATTGTTTTCTATCTCCATAATGGTCGTTTATCATTATTCTTTTTGTTAATTACCTGCTATCCTACAATATTAAGAGTTAGTTTTTTTTTTTTTTTTTTTTAATTTCTTGACTTCTATAATAGGCCCAATTAATATACAAATGACCTAGGCAAGTGAATGGTTAAAGAAAGTTATTTGAAAACCACAACTCGATATAATATCTACTCATTGTTAAAAACTGACTTGTTGAAGTCCAAATATTTATAGTTAAGGCTCCATGCAAAATTTTAAGAGATATTGAATATTAGCATCACTTTAACAAATAAGAGATTTAGATACTGGCGACCAATGTCGTAAATTTATTTGTTTATTTTTTTAAACTTAAATGAACAATGACTATTGTACTTCTTATTCATCTCCTCCAACCAAGAGAAAAAAAATTATAATAATAAAAGAGGGTTGAATGGGACTTGTGGGAAACTCTTGTCTACTTTTAACCACCAGGATCATATAACCCACAACAAGAAGCACATCATTATTCATTAATCAACCTCTCTATTTGGGGATGAAATAACTAGTTATTAACAATTTTAAAAATAATTGATTATCATTATTTCTTTTTTAGTGGTAGGTAAGGAGACTTAAAAAAGTGAAGTGGCCCTTACAAGCCACTCGGCCTTGGCTGGCCGCTGCTCTCACGGTGAGAGCAGCGGTTCGAGTCTTTAGAGATTCAAAATTTACAGCGGTTCGAGTATTTAGAGATTTCAAATTTACCCTCAATTAAGAATGATTGAGTGGAGTCATTTATAGTCTTTCTCGTGAGTGGAGTCAATTATAATTTTTTTCACTTACAAAATGCTTGTAATCTCATTAGCACTCGACTATTAGTGAGGGTAGACAATCTGGCCAAGTGCTTTAAAGAATTGGTTGTAAAATTAAAGTTGTTTTCCCAGTAAATTGGCTAATTGTATTATCAATAAAAAAACCAAAATCAACAACAACAACAACAACAAAGAGTGGCCAAAAATCAAATATCTTTTTTTAACTCTTCTCTATTCAAATTGTAGTGAACGGAAAATCACTTAGTCACGGCAAAGAGACAAAAGTCAAGTGATTTTGCCATTGTCACTTTTAAAAGTATATAATAATATAGCCATGATGCATCTGAATTTATTTAGTATAAAATGTGTGACACGAATAAATATTATTTAGTCCTAATTAGCGCAAAATTTGCAAAGAAAATCATGGTACATAAAGAACAGGCGTGGAGGCAGTGCTATTATGGTAATTAATGTGCCCTCAGGCCTCATCCCAATAACATCTTATTAAGAGGTATTATGATGGTAATTAAGATAAATGAAAGAAAGACCCTTAAAAGAGCTTCATTTTTCTATTAATTTTTGGGTCATCAACATGTTTTCGTGCTTGTTATTTATTAATTACTTGTTTTCTGCAATATTGAGAGTTAATCTTTCTTTTTTTTTCTTGGAAGACCCAAGATCCGTAAGTCCAATTAGATAAGAGACAATGCAATATTTTTTAGAAAAAAATAGGAGGAATTTAAACTCAGATGGTCAGCTAATAAAAATTATTTGATAATTACTCGATTACGCTCTTAGGCAATTACAATGCAATATAATATTGCAATTATTAAACTTTTACAATAAGGGGATTAACAAGAAATAAAGAAGATTACACATATATTAAAGGAAACCATATTAATTTGTCTCAGTTTCCGGGTTCTTCCATTTCTGAGCCACCTGGGCAAGTAATTTGGTAGAAGATCCATCTGGGCTCAAAGCATTTGCGGCTGCATCCCTTAGTACTCTCATCTTGTTCCGTAACAACGTCCCTTCTTCTCCTTGAATCAATCCCTTTGCATAATTGGTTATATCTTCTCTGCCCACTAGGCCATCTTCATTAACTTTGACCCTCAATGAGACCTTCAAATCATCAGTCAGAAGCACAGCATTCATCCTTTGTTCTGCATAGAGTGGCCATGCAATTATTGGCACACCATGTACTATGCTTTCTAAAATCGAGTTCCATCCACAGTGACTCAAGAACCCTCCAGTCGAGCCATGGCTCAGCACCTGAGCCTGAGGAGCCCAAGAGGGGACGACTAGACCCACCCCTTTGGTCCTATCCAAGAACCCTTTCGGTAAAAAATCAAAAGATCTTTCATGCTCTGGACACTAAAATAAGTGGCATTTGCTGCTCTCTCATGTGAGCTCTTCACAACCCATAAGAATCTTGGCCCACTCAATTCAAGACTTCAAGTCCTAAGGCCAATTCATTTAACTGCTCCTGTGATAGTGTCTCACCACTACCGAAATAAACTGATGTGCTTATAATTTATATATTATTTTAATATTTTTTTAATTTTATTTTATATTAAATTATATTTTATTATCTTAATTTTTTATATTTGGTTAATGTAAGTATATATTGAGAATATTTAAGTGCAAAGAATTAAAAGAAAAAATAAATTGGAGCTTAATGGAAATAAATGCCGACTATGAAAGGAAAAAGGGAAGAATAATGCTTAAAGAGGAATTCTTGGATTTATTAGCTAATTAATTGTACAAGTCACAGGCATGCATTCACGTCGAATTAGAAGAATTTGGCATAAGCTTGAATTTGGTGGGCTTCACGTGCATGGGGCTCAAAAGTTGGCTTGGGTTGATTTGTTTTAAATCCTTTTGCGTTAAGGATTTGAGGCCAAGGCTTTAGCATATAAAAGAGACGGTCAGCATTATTAAAAAATGGGCAGCAGCCGCACAAGGAGAAGCTAAGTGAAAAGAGACTAGCTGTAGCCGCGAGACCGAGAGCAACAATTTGGAGAAGCCGATTGAGTTTTTCTTTCACTTCTTTAGTTGTCTTGCTTGGTCTTGCTTGAATGTTCCCTGCAATATTTATGGATTCTCTTTATTTTCTTATGAACTAATTAATTTTACTAGGACTACGATGTAGCCTAACTATGAAGATTTAATTTCATAAATCTGTGATATTTTTAGTTCATTATTCCATGATTGAGTGTTCATTATTATTCTTAGTGCTTTTAAATATTTGGCCAATATTTGAATGATTTGAGGATACATAATGAGACCGAGATGAGATTTATGTATTTTTACTCTGTGTAATTGATGCCATGAATTGATCGAAAGACAGATATATGCCACATGATTCGTGCAGTGTTATATTAGAATTTTCATAGAGCTTAATGAATCTTTACATATTTAAATTCACATAGAGATATAGTGGGTTAATATGTGATGGTATTTTTTGATATTACTTGAGAGAGGATACTGAATAGGTTAGAGAAATTCACTGTCAACATGAGTAATAATTTTTTATTAACACAGATGGAGGATTAAATTGAATTAGTTATGGTGAAGTCAGATGTCCTAGTGTCTTAATTTCTAGGTGATTTCAGTTACTGCTTGCATTCTTATTCAATTTTTAGTTGTTTTATTTTATTTTATTTTAATATAAATTTTCTTAATCGATTGTTCAAATAAATTAAGGTTAGAATAATTTCGATAACTAATAAGATATACAATCTTTGTGGGACGATACTCTACTCTTCATTATATCGCTTGTGCGACTAGTACACTTGCTAATTTACGCAACACAAACAAAGAGAACTGACTCACTGGGATGCTTATCTAACCACTTCAAACACTCATGGGATCTATTTTTAGTCTAGGCTTGGCAAAAACGCCTTGGTGGGGCGGGCTTTAAGCCTAGGCCATGTGCAAAATTCTTGGACATGGGCTTTAAACACAAAGCCTGCATTGGGCCTAGATAAGGGCCTTGGTAAAAAGCCCAGGCCTAATATATATAAAAAAAAAATTAAATTTTAAAATATGAAAAGAATAAAAAAAATTGAAAAATCAACAGCAGCTATATCTCTATAACTCTATCTAACCCTAATTGCTAAATTAAACAAAGTGAAACCAAAACCAAAAGCACAGCACTACAACAGCCAGTCAGCCACCACGCACGCCAGTTCCCCCCGCCGGCTGCCTCATAGGCCACAGCCATCATCGTCTACCGAAGTCCGAACCCACTTGTCCTAGCTCGCGAGCAACAACACGCGAATAGCAACGCAAGAGCAGCAGTGCGCGAGTAGCATCGCCAAAGCAGCAGCACGCCAACAGCCCAGTACGCAAGCAGCAATCACCAAGCAGTAGCACGCCAGCACGTGAGCAACAACGATTTAGCGAACCCACTCGAGACTAGCTTGCGACAAAGCACGGCAGCGCGACGTAGCAGCAAACCCATTTGATCCCACGCGATCTTTGAGGTACAAAGAAGTGCTAGTTGAGCTATTTTCATTTCTTATAAAAAAAAATTAATTTTTGCAATTGAACTAGCCTAAAACAGTGTAAACTTTCTCTAGGTATGTGGAGATTTTTGGGTGCTGGGGTTTGGGTACTTTGTGAATTTGGTATAATGGTTGGAAGCATTTGGAAATTGAAAAATGATTGTTTTTTTTTTAAATACCCAAGCTTGGGGAAGAAAATCAGAAAACATAAATTACAAAAATATGTTACATGTAATATTTATAATTCAATTTTGAGACAATCCTTTGTTTTCTTGTGTTCGAGAATAATTTTTAGTGTTATGTTACATGTTTTAATTTTGTGTAGATTAAATTAGGATTTTAAAAAATTATTTTAAAAAAATTGATAAAAGCCCAACTGAATGAGCTTCCAGTGGGCTTGGGCTAATTTCTAAATTCATGGGCTTGGCCTAGGCTTACGAAAGCCCGGCCTACGCCCGCAAATTGCCCACCCTATTTTAGTCTCATTGTTGATCCGGTCCGAATCAGCTGTCCAACGGATAAACCGGAGGGGGCTTAAAGCTCGATTCTCCTTCCATTAAAGCCTAGAAAGCCCCCGTTTCCAAATCCATAAAACTATTAACCATAATCCCAGCTGCTAACAGATACTGTTTGCTAAAGCTTAAAAGAAATCGATATGCCTCATTCTCCCTCAGTTGGACCGGTCCCGCTAAATCAGGATCGGGACACATCCGGGCAATTGGACCGGTTCAGGCATGTCCCTATACTCACAGCTAAACTTAACATCAAGCTCAGGTAAATGAAAGAGTAAAGACGGTACCATGGCCGTTGTAGTAAGGAAAATATAAGCCGGAACACCGAATTCATTTGCCACATCGAACGCAGCCAACCCAAAAGTATCAACAACTAGAGAAACTAGCCGAGTTGACTCGGTTAAGACCTTGAGAGCATCCCTTAGTGAAGAGAGTGAGCGAGCGAGGGTGAGTGTGATCCGAGTTTCGATCAGAACGTTGTCAGGCAAGTCATCAAAACTCACAGGAGGAAGAAAGATGGTGGAAATGGAATTGGGTAGGGATTCGAGGACTTGTCTTTGTGGCTGCATGAGTGAGCCTGTGCCATCATCGATGGTAGGGATGAAGATGGTGACTGGAAAGTTGTGTTGATGAACTAATCGCTTGGCTAACTCAACTAGGGGAATTAGGTGACCCATGACTGGCGTTGGCAGCATGGCTACATGGGTACGGTGTATTTGTTTTGAGTTTTGGGTCTCCATTTTTACAGGGTTTCTTTTGAAGTAGTGATGTTATTGAGATATGTGTTTTCTGGGAAACAAGGTTTGTAACTAAATATGTAGAGGGCAAAAGCTTGCGTGTGTTGGGTGCACCATTAATTATGATCAAGTGGTGCGCACCGTAATACAGGATCATTTAATAGGTCTCTGTGTCCCATAATAAGAACCAAAAATTTTATATTTTAAACGTTATGAATTCTATTGTATTTATTGTGTTTAATTGTGAGGACCCATCAACCGACGCACGCACCACATCAACAGCACAAGTCCTCTACATAAATTCGATGTAACGACTCCAAATCTTTATACGGATACTCAGAATTAATCTTAATATCAATAATAATAAATTATAATGAGTATAAAACTTAACAATAAATAAGTTTTTTAATATATCAAAATATTCAGAAGAATTCTAGAATACATCACAAGTAATGCAATTAATTAATACATACATAATATGCGTAATTAAATTTAATATAATTATCACTTGAATGAAATTTGATAAAATAAATGTATACATATTATAGTATCATTTATTTATTGTATGGCTGACATAATAACTCTGATGTATTCTAAAATTTCTCTCAAGTGTGATTCTTACATATAGTTTGCAAAGTATGGCGAAAGCATTAAAACTAATAAACTTAAAAATCTCTATACAATATACAAATATTTAATCCTCACATAGCAGAAGACTTTAAAATGCAAAACCATTTATTATTCTCAATTCAAGTCCTCCTCACTCATCATGAATTAATCTTAATATTTGAGAATTACAATAAACTATAATGAGTATAAAACTTAACAACAAAGGAGTTTTTTAATATACCAAAATACATACATACTTCTATACATTGCAAATGCATGATTGCAACACACATGCATGCAAGCGACTAAAGCTGCACGTGGCTTATTGATTTAAGGCGGCAAGCTGCTTGCTTCATTAAGGCCTCATGCATGCTTCACATGTATGCTTCACTTATATGCTTCACATGCTTGCTTGAATTGGTGGGCATATATAAAGTAAAGAATTGAAGCTGCTCTTATCATTTTCACAATTCAATCGAAACAGAGCAATTCGAAGAGAGAAGAAATTGAAAGAAAACAAGAGAAAGAAAGAAAAGAAAAGAGAAAATAGAAAGGAGAAAATAAAGAAAAGAGATGAGAAAAGAGAAAAGGGAAATAAAGAAAAGAGAGGCCGAGAGTGAGGGAGAAGAAAAAGAAATAAGAAAGTTACAGGAATTAAAGTTGGATGGTTGAAATTATACACAATGGATTAATAGGTAATAAATTTATGAAATTTAAGTAGTTATGATTTAGTTTACAATATACGTATAAGTTTTTATATTAATTCTAATAGTTAAATTTTTAACCTTATATTTCAGGAGAAATCTAAGTATTCATAAACCTACAGGAGTCCTAACGAATCCCAGAGTGAAACATGATCTATGAGTGGATTACTATTATTACTATTATATATTATGTGAAGTATTTATGTTTGACATTATGACTTAGTATCATGTTATGATTATATGTATGCATATTATATGATTGATTAAGTGATGAGATGTTATTGTCAGTCACCATATGTGTACCCTTCCTGTTAAGTGCTCTGCGCAAATATATTGAGAGTTAGATTACTCTGCCTGTGAGATGTAGTTAAATTCCGCCAAGTATTGAGAGGTTTTCCCCCGCTCTGCTCTTGCGATGATGATTCCGGCAATTATGATAGTTATTTCCTCTGGGTACTATTTGGTGCAGTTTTGTCATGTATGTATGTATGATTTTCATGTTTGCTTATGTATTATGTTAAATGCGGAGTTATGTCATATGATTATGTATAAGCACTAGTGCACTACTTTATATATATATGATGATCATTCAAAAATCCTAAAATTAAAATACTAAACTCTCTCTTAAGCTTTAATGAATTAAGAGGGTGCTTGAATCAAAGAATCCAGTGCTAAAAAAATTAAATCTGTAAAATTTTATTTGTTTCATTCGCTTTATTTATTATTTTATTTTGAAATAGTTATTTTCTTTAAATCATTTTTAATTATAACAACTTGTTGATCATTAACTCACAAGTTGACAACATTTTAAATAAGGAAAAAGGATATCTACACTTCCAAAGTTTGGGAAAATGGTTATATAGATCTCCAAATTTTAAATAAGGAACATTAAGACCCCTCTTTTGACAATAATACCCTTAGTAGATAGTAACTAACAAAACTGATTTCAAGATTTTTTAATAAATATAAATATAATTTAAATAGTTCAATTTGTCTAGTAGACTAATAATATTAGAATATTTTTTAATATTTAAAATAATTTTTAAGAAGTAAATTAATATATTTATGTATCATAAAAATTTTAAATAAATATTTCATTTAAATAGATTTTACAATTAATAAAATATATCTCATATATTAATAATATTAAAATTATTTTATATAATATTTATAATAATTTAATTTTTTTGTATTTATTTAATATTATGTTTCTATTTATTATAAAATTTAGTTTAATATAATATAATATAATATTTTAAAGTATTTTTTAAATATTGAAATTATTTTAAAATTTATATATTATTACATCTATTTTAATATTATACTTCTATTTATTATAAAACATTGGAGTTAATTTTCTTCTTTTTTTTTGAGTTAATAGAGTCAAAAGGTATTTTAGTCAAAAAGGGATATTGGTGTTCCTTATTGAAAACACGATAGTCTATATGTCCATTTCCCCAAATCTTGGGGGTATAGGCATCATTTTTCTTTTAAAAAATAATTAAAAATATGTTAAAGTTTAGGTTCGGCCTAAGCCTGATGCCCTCAACGGGCCTGGCCTTATACTTTCTCTAACATAGGATTGGGCTTGTGCTTTTCCAAACTCAGGCCCAAGCCCGCAATTAGTTATCCCTATTCATGACACATGTACGAAAATATTAAATATAAAAATGAGGTCAAAAGTGCTAGTGGCTATGTGTACTAGTGGCTATGTGTTTACACTAGCTGGTGCAGCTGTATCATGGAAGTTCTCTAAACAGACAGTAATCACCAGATCTACAATGGAATCGTAATTCATTTCTTTAGACAAATGTGGCGAAGAAGTAGAACGGTTACGAAACTTTTTAGAGGGCATACCACAGTGGCCTAAGCCTGTGCCTACAATTTGTATTCATTGTGACAATCAATCAGCGATTGGTAGGGCACAGAGCAACATGTATAATGGTAAGTCTAGACATATACGTCGTAGGCACAATACCATTAGATAACTAATCTCTACTGGAGTTATATCCATTGACTATATAAGGTCAAAAGATAACATTGCGGATCCGTTAACCAAAGGGTTAAATCGAGAATTATTGAAAAGTCATCGAAGGAAATGGGACTAATGCCCATGAATTAAAGGTTAGTATAAAGGAAAACCCAACCTAGTTGATTGCAGATCCCAAGATCTAGGTTTAAAGGGACAACATAATTGTATAATACCTAGTTTGGATCACTGTAGGGGTTACTCTCTTGTGGGGTACCCTTCAGTCCATTCCTATGATAAAACAGTGATATTATAAAGGGTAAGGTTGAGTTATGCTCTTAATGATTCTTATGCGTCGAAAATTCGAGTGGAGTAATACGAGTTACTCTTAATTAAGAAATCACCTATGTGAGAGAGAAGAGGGGCCGCTTCAAAGGGAATTGTTAGGGTACCATTCTTAGAAACTCTTGTAGAACCAAGCAAATGTTCACGGCCAAAATGAATATAAACATGAGAACTCAACAGTGTTAGGAGACATATCTGTGTGTAATATATCATTGTTTACACAGGCAGCAGAACAGTTCAAGGACATCGTGTCTACTGATTAGCCAGTAAAGTAAATATACTATCACAAGGGATGGTTCAAAGGTTGAGACCTACCTATCCTATGCAGGTATCAATATAGTGAACTCGATCATTAAAGTCAAAAATGTTTTGATGTCAAAATCTAGCGGTTTTCTGTTTTGCTGCCAATTTTCATTCATGTGGGGGATTGTTGGATAAAATAGCTTATTATTATGATATTTTGAAGGCACATTCTGAGTGGGACCCATTTAACGAAAGTGGAAAATTTTGATATTTTCAGATTCTACGCCGCAAATACTTCGAGATGGTATATTTATACACTCAAAATGATGCTTGGGTGAATGAGAAATTGACTCTCAATGTGCACCCTTGATGTTGGAAATTTGAAAGGAAATGGGGCTTATCCCACATGAGAAAAATAAGCTAAGGGATTCGTGTTTATATATAGATACACATCCATATATGAGCAAGAATATTATGGATAGAGGCTCTCTCCACGTGCGCATGCGCAGGAGGGCTGCAAATCCCAGCCCGATTTGGTTGAACTCGTGTGCGTCCGACGTACACGAATGTCGGCCTAAAATCACCCAGGCTCGCATGGCCACGTTTTTTATTTCCTCTTAATTTTTTCCAATAACAATTTCAGTTTTGATTTGTGAATAAATCTTTTGCTGTTATAGAATTCATTACAGCTTTTGAATTTAAATTAAAACAGCTCATTTGAATTGTTGTTGCTGTTATAGAATTCAAATTGAATTCATTACAGATTTTCATTCAAATTAAATATTTGAATTCAATTGTTGCTGTTACAGAATTCAAATTTATTGAATTCATTAGGATGTTATGAAAATCAATTAATCAATTGGCTGTTACGAATTGAATGAAATATTCAATTTGTGTAATTTAATTGATTCGGCTGTTACAATCCCTCAAAACTATAAAAAGGCAGCTTCCCTTCTGTTTTAAAAAAATATCACATAGAGCACTTAAATTTTTTTTTCCTTCCCCCGCTGTTTCTGTTCTGATAAAGTTCTGCCACTGTTTCTATTCACCAAAATTTGCTGTTTGTGCTTAACAGACAAATTCATTCCTGTTGAATCCTGAGAAGCAGAGACCAACGTAACCTGAAGCACTCCAACAGGTGGTCAATCTGTTTTAAGGAAGCTGTCATCGTACAAGCCTCGGGTTTTCTTATTTCTGTTCGTGTTGCTGCTTCTCTAAGGTTCTTATGCAGCCTGATTTTTCTTTCTGTTTTGGTTTGTTCTAACTACCTTCTGCAGCTTTTTGGTTTTATATTCTAATTTTTTGCTGATATTTTTTTATGATTCATGTGCTGTAATTCATTTATTATAGTTGATTATTGTATTAAGTTAATTTTGCTGTATTAAATTACTTTGTGATACAATTTCATTGTAATTTCAATTGTTATCTCACTGATAATTTTGTAATAAAAATATTGTTAGATTGGGTAGAAATGAGCTGCCACTTCTGTTGAAACTGATTTCGCAAGTATATTGTAGTAATTTGTGTATCATGATAGTGTTTGTCAGCTACATACATGGTTGCTGGAATCTACTTATGTTTGTGTTTGCATTATCTTCATGACTTATTTATTCACTATAAGTTACATATTAATACATTATTTTTGTTAATGAAGGACAATTAATCAAGCCTAGAGAGATGGTTGATAAGGAATGCCTACATCAGCAGTAGCTTTGGCAGTAAAACTGTTCATTGAGTAGTGGCAGTAGATTCCAAACTAATCCCATACTACATATTTTGAAGTACTTAGATGATTCATCACTTTGATTGCGTAAGCTTTAAATTATAGAGATGTTGTATTGTCTTTTCACTCTGCAAAATAGACTTTTTATTTTTAAACCACCAAGATGGTAGGGGGTTAGCGTGGACCCCCTACCTGTAATATAAATCAATCAATGGCAAAAACAAAAAAAGGGGAATACAAACCAAAATCTCTCAAGAGAATAAAAAATATGCAACAATATACAAAAGGTCCAAGCCAACAAGGGAAAATTAACGTCTAACATGTGGGATCTCGAGAGCATCCAAATGAAGAATGCTAGAGAAACCAGTTGGAAGGTCCCTAGGACTGAAAAATTACAGACGAGTTTGATGACTATAGATCCAGTTGGCTATGAAGTCAGCAGTTGTTGTAGCCTCCCAAAAGACATGCCTGATAACGATAGATGGGCAGAAGATAGTGCCCGAACTCTGCAATATAGATAGGTTTAAGTTTTTTTTTTATATTATTCATGACTTAGAAACTCACTCAATTGATAATGCCAGTCTTGCCTTCATTAGTATTAATCTTAACAAATTGTTATTAGTTACTTATATGTAAGTATGGACTACTGTTGAGTTGTAATGGCTTATTGGATTACTGCCATTATTGACTGACTACATTAATATTGCTGCTGGTATTCATTTATATGTATCACATGGCTTTGCCGTGTTTCTACATTTAAATGCTTGTATTTACCTATGTGGATTATATCATTACTGAAATTCTTTTAGATACATCACATGGCTGAGCCATGTTTCTACATTTGAATGGTTGTATTTGTGTTTATGTTTATATTGATGCTGAGATTTTTTTATATATCAAACTCAGTGCTTGGGTTTAGAGATTAGGAAACTGCTATTGATTTATTTATTTTACAGTTACTGCATTACTCATCTTACTTGCCAAGGTGATCTTGTTGCTGAATATGGTATTTTGAAGGAAATCAGTGTTTGCATTAGCTCATTCTAGTGTTCGTTGATTGCCTTTGTGTTAGATTGCAAGCTATATTGGACCATAGGATCAATTTTTTTTATTGGGTAAAAGCTCGTTTAGTTCCTATATTTTGAAGTTGGTTTCCATTTAGTACTGTACATCCATGCCGTTAAACTATTGACACCCCTGCCATTATTTTTGTTCATTTTGGCTTGCTTTTACAATATTACCCTCTTAAAATAATGTTCCTTTTTTTTTGGACATTAATAAAAATTAAATTACCAATTTAACCCCAAAAATAAAATAAAAACAAAAATGATATATATTAATTTTTTTGGACATTTTTGTGGAAGCTCACGTATGTCCAAAAAAATTAATATTGTAAAAAAATTAAATTACCAATTCTTTTGGATACTAATAAAATTAACATATTAACTCCTCAAAGGAGTGTTCCACAAAAATTAGTATATATTCTTTTTGTTTGTAATATAATTTTTTTATTTTTATTAATGTCCTAAAAAAAGAAACATTATTGTAAGAGGGTAATATTGTAAAAGCAAGCCAAAAGGAACAAAAGGAAATGGCAGGAGTGTCAATAATTTAACAACAGGGAAGTTTTGAGGTATTTTTAAAAAATCGGGACTAAACGGGCACTAATCTCAAAATGTAGGAACTAATTGAGCTTTAACTCTTTTTTATTTAGGCTTACAAATACATATTACTTAGAAAACACTTACATTTAGGTGGCGTTTGTTTTTTTTAACTGAATGCTGAATAGTGCTGAATTTAATTAAGTCTGAATAGAGCTGAATGCTGAATGTTGAATAACATGTTTGTTTTTTATTTTTGAATGTTTGAATAAATGTATTAAGTTGTTTATTTTTTTTATAACAAAAATTTTTGAAAACTGTTATTTTACATATATACCCTTATTAAATATTATGCATATTACTACACTTATATATTAATAATTCAATGAAAAAAATAAATTGATGGTCCACAATTATAGAGCACAGTCAGTGGATTCCTTCACATTAAAAGAGAAAAAAATGATAATTACTCTTTCACACTTTGTTAACGGAAGTTAGTAAGGAATTGCTTTAATCATGAGCAAAACAAAAAATTTAAAAACTTTTCATGCAACGGAATGCATATGCCTACAAATTCTGAATGGAAAATTTCATGCCAAATTTGATTCACTTGGATAATAATTGCAATAATCATAAAATAATTAAACAAATTGCAGATTTTAGGAAGCAATGAATGTACACTGTTTTCATGTAAATAAAAGAGGCCATTAGCAATTTCATAATCTTCTAACTAGTACAACAATAACTCACAGAGATTTTAATGAAATTTCAATGACTACAGTACTTAGGAGCTATAAAAATTAAAGAAAAGAAATCATATAATTAAAAATTAATTAGGGAATAGGATCAAGAAAAAAGTACCTGGAATTAATTTCTTTTAGCAATCTGATTATTGACTTAAAATATTTGGTAATATGAGAACTTGAAAGAAAAAAGAAAAGAGGTAGAAGATGGTGTCAAACTGACAAGAACGGTGTTGGAATATAGAGTTTTATTTGTGGGAAATAATTGGATATTGTTAGGGTATTAATTTTTGGAAAAATAAAAATTAACTTCTTCAGCGCTTTTTTTAATTCAGCGTTAAGTTAGAATTTTTTACTTAATTAAATTAAGCGATAATTGCTTAATTTTGAGTGTTCAGTTAAAAAAAACACCTATAAAACAGCTGAAACTGTCAAAAAAATAAACAACCCCTTAATTTATAAAGTTAAAGGTTTAAGGACATATTGCATAAGGCCCATAAAATGTGTTTGAACTTTGGGAATCCATTAACATGCATTTGTGTTCCAACTTTGAATAATGAATGGAAAGTGCTGAGATTTGAATGATTGTTGAAAGAGTTTGTAAATGAATGGTTGATATAGAGATATAAAAGGATATTGGCAGTGGTGTTTTGAAATTGCTGAAGGAAGATGAAAGCGTTAGTTGTAGCTTGATTATGAGAAGCAAAAGCTTTGTTGTTTGTTAAGCTTGGCAATGGCTAATTATATAGCCAGCCAACATAAATATTGGCAGTAGTAGTTAAAATTTTAAAATTTATTTTTAATTTTTTAATTCTAATTCAGCTAAGTCATTTTGGGAATTGATAAGGGTGATCTGGTAATTACATTGTGTTTATAGCCTTTGGTGCTATTAACGAACAGTACACTGATCTGAATATAAAAAATATGTTTGTCTTAAGTCAAGGGTATTTTGTCATTTCGTCAATCAACAAACAATCCAAGGATGAGAATACTAACGTGAGGAAGGTCTCTAAGAATACGCGGATACATTATATCAAAGAGAGAAGACCCAAGTTGGGTTATCCTGTAAAACTCAAACTCTTTTGGTTTCATTTATAAAACCTAACTCTATGATTTCATTTGGGATTTAGCATTACAAAGACACAAGCAAGTTATTTTATAACTTTTAAAGCTAATGTTATAACCTTGTTATTTAAACAAAAAATAATTATGTCTTATTTTTTCATAAATCTTATTATATAAATCATAAGCCTAAAGGTTTAAAATATTATATATATCACCACATGTATTATACGAGATTATTTTTATCAAAGTTTTGATGTAGTAAGTTTTTCTTTTTGTAAATTTGCGTCTTGTAAAATAAAAGAAGACATGCTCCAAGACAATTTAAAGGAAACTTATATGTATGTCTATTTTAATTATTATACAATGAAATTTTAAAACTTACTAATCACAACATCATAATTTACTAAACATTTAGTAATTTTTTTTTTCAACAACTTATTTCATTAGTTATAGTAATCTAAAAGTGACTGCTAGTTTTTGAAAAAATTTCTAAAAGCTAGGTACCATAAAACAAGATATTTTACCAATAGGGACGGCAACAGGCCGAGTATTGTGTGGGGATGCTAATACCCGTACCTATACTCGTTTGGTAGAGGACATTCCCGTCACTTACCCTTACTCGTTGTGGGCCTAAACGTGTATGGATCGAGGATTCCCCGATAAAAGTTAGATGTACTAGTCCCCTTCTCCCTACCCCTATATCGCTTTTTATTTTTTTAACGTCTACATATATTTAAAAAAGAAAAAAATGATACATTAACTATTTAGCTCTAGTTGAACATGCAACACTTTACTTTAAAATATTTTTAAAAGATCATTTTTAATTTAGGCAAATATCTATTATAATAAGATATTTTTAGTTCAATTTTAAACAATGTATTACTAAATATTTGGATAAAAAATAAAAGTCTCCACTTTGGCATTTCCTTGTCCATCTTTCACACTTTTCAATTGATCCTGATTTGAACATCGTTCTATTGTCATTTGTTTCTGACTAGGTCGAGATTTTAGATGTTCTGGTAAATGTCTAGTCCATTAAATGACTAAAATCTCCAAGTAAATGTTTAGGACAATATCATATTTGATGGTTGCTCCAATTACTAAGCTGCTAAGTACTAATGTTTACGTTTTAAAGTTTTAATTTTTCACTTTAATATCTATTTGATTTAGGTGTTATTTTTAACTTTTAAAATATTAAACATAAATAAATAGTCAATAGTCAAACGGGTTTAGTGAGCAGATATAGGCATTATTGTTTTATACATGCACCTGACTCGCCTAATCAATGAGTATAAAAGGTTATACTCATACTCGATCCTTTATATAAAACAAAGATAAAAATTTGACCCGATACCTGACCCTAACATAACGGGCCAATTTTCTCATTTACAAATTACAAGTGCTAATGTTAGTGTGTCTTTTAAAGTGTAGCTCGATTGGCTTGCACCCACATTTATCTAAATTCAAGTAACAAGATGCAATAAATGATATTGGGTGAAAGTTTTCATCCCCATCCAAATGAAAATGAATTATTTTTGTGCATATGGTTTTTTTTTGGAAATGAAAAATAGAAAAAAAAAATTAGATCCTAACCTAATCCGAATAAACCCAGGTGATCCAAATCTAGTGCTGCACTTATAAAACAAACCTGTAAGGCATGTTCGGTATTGTTTTCAAATTCTATTTTCTGCTTTCAAAATTTAGGAAACACCAAATATTTATTCAGTAGATCATTTTTGAAATATGTTTGTAAGTGTAAAATTCATTCTACATTTTTAACAAAGAAAATAAGAAAACAACTTTTTCTTATTTTCCAATACAGTACAAAGTTCCAAAATAAAGTACTTTCTTTCACCATCTCTCAAAATAATAATAATAATAATAACGACATCATTATCATTAGCAACAACAGTAATAATAATAATTGTAAGTGCCAAAATATATATTACAAAATATGTTCGAAGAATATTACAAAATATATATTAAAATATGTAACATTACGATGCATCTAGACTAGAGTAAAATTAGTGTGTGATAGTGTAAACTTGTAAAAAAACCCGAAAAAAGTTAATAATCTAATCCGAAAACATGACAATAAGCAGTATGTGAGTACTAATGAAATTATTTGCCAAAAGCTTGAATATAAACAAAAAAAGGTTATAAATCCAACAACGTGAAATGAAACCAAAAAAAAAAAAAAAGCTAGAGATTTATATCTAAAATCAAATCTCAAGTCAAGTTTGCTATTTTTGTTTCATAAATATAGGCCAAAAAAAATTTTGAGAAAGGATCTTTTGGCTAGTTTCTCACTTGTTCAGAGAAAAACCAATTCCGAAATAATTTGAATTAAAAAAAAACATTGATAAGAGCGTTGGAATGCTTTAGTAGGTACATGTTCATGCCAGATTTGTGAAGATATATATTTTTAGTAGGTACATGTTCATGCCAGATTTGTGAAGATATATATTCGAAAACAAGAATCAATCTTGATTACAAAGTGCAATTAGGTATAACTTAAACCTTCATATTTGTTATCAATTGAATAACCAGACTATTTCAAGGATTTTTTATCCTTTAATAATAATAATAATAATAATAATAATGTTGGACAGGTGGGTCGCCCATCGACCCGACCTGCACATGGTATGTACGGTTATTGGGAGTAGAGGGAAAATCAACTTCTCCACGTAAGTTTTTTTAGATGTCTCCCAAAAAGAATGTAGAGTGTGTGTGAAGAATGCTCCTTCTTCTACTTCCTCTCTCATCCAAAAACAGAACCAAGAATATTGAACAATTCATCTAGAAAAGGAATTTATCATTACTAGAAAAATGGTCTTTATTGACATTAGAATAGTGTCAGTAATTACTTTTAGTGACACTTGTTAATAGTGTTAATAATCTGGCAGTTAGAAAAATAGTGACACTTGTACTTGGTGTCAGTAAATTGTATTACTATAGTATTACAAGATTTATGACACTACGGCGTTGGAAGCTACTAATAATTATTAAGTGTCAAAAGTTAATATTATTATAGCATCACTAATATTATGACACTCTAGTGACAGTGTTTACTAACAATTATTACATGTCAATAATTCGTTTCACTATAGTATCACTAATTTTATGACATTGTAGTGACAAAGTTTACTAACGAATATGACAGGATAGCTTGATCAAATAGACAGATACTAATACTTTAGTGTCAGTAATTAGTATTACTATAGTATCATGCAATGAAGTTGTTACTTTCTGATACATTTTTTAGTGTCAATATCTTTTAATTGAATTTATATTTTAGTTTTTTTTATGTTACTCTACTGTTTACATTGTTCTTTTAGTTTTGCCAATCAAATGATGCTATTGACATTAGAATTATTAAAATTAAGCTTAACTACTAAATTGAACAAGTAAATATAAGATTCCTAATAACATTTAAATAAGTATGAAATGAAATACTAATACAAATATGTCAATACTAAAAATATCTCAAATATAGTTAAACATAACATAATGACAGTTTGCAGAAGCAAGCAATTATCCTAGTTTAACATATAACATAATGGCAGTTTGAAACAAGCACTTTTCCTCAACACATCTACTCCCTGACCTTGGCCTTTCCCTTCACCTTTCCCACCTACAAGTGCAGCAGATGACATCAATTAGCTAGTATGCTAAACAAATTAATTATTGGATATTTACAAGCAAAAATATACTTATAATTTACCTGATTATTGTATGCTATAATTAACTTTGCAACATATGTGGCCCACGCATCACGAAATTGCAAAATATCATCCATACTATACTCATCACAACCCTTGAACTTGAAAATAAACCAACAAAAATATAAACATATAATTTTAAATCTGTTATGATTAACATAAAAAATCAATAACATGCAAATAAAGAGTATCGCCATAGTAAACAATAATTACCAAAGCTACCTAACAAGTTGATAATTTGTAAAAACTATATTTGTCTCACTCAATATTACTTTAGCACTCAACATTGGGCTTGATTAGCCTTCCATTTCTACATCCAACAACTGTAGTCAATCAGAGTTGTAGTAAAGTACCTTAAGTGCATCAGATCACACTAAAAATTACCATCGATTTTGCCAAAAAACATGTTGAATGCATTCAACAAAATATAACAGATATTGCAGATTACAACCATGAACCAGCAAATTCCAAGCCAACTTACGGCAAATAATTCACCCATTATACATCTTCACAATTCACATTGTTGACAAGTAGTTTTTCATAAAGAGTGGCAATTGATCGAGTAAACACTGTTCTGAAAAAAATCATCCCAGAATGCATTCTTGAACTGTCTAAAGAAAAATCATCCCACAATGCATTCTTGAACAAATATTAAAAAAAAGTTAGAGGAACTTACATTGTTTTCAAGAATGTATAAATCTCGAACAATATCTTGGTTGTACTTCATCACGTAATAGCCACATTCAAAGGTTCCAGGTCGTTTCGGACACTTAAAAAAGAAAAATTAGCCTCAAATAAATTGATGAAAGTAACAATTAATGTTGTAACTTTGTTTCTTTAATACCTTGATAGAGACCCATTGCACAGCATTCTTTTTGTTAGTCTTCACTTGAGACATTGTTATCCCACTATAAGCAATAAATAACAAATGTATTACAAGCTATTCCACAACATAAAATAAATAAATAAATAAGTAAACCAATAGTTAACATACTCATTCACCATCTACCTCAACTCATCATCAGGATTATCACCTAATGGATCGAGATAATAAACTTTGCGCCTCACCATATCAATTGCTACTAGCACCCAATGGCCACTAAACAAACAATTAGAAAAATAACAAAAGATTACAAGATAAATTTATATCATGCATGTAAACAATGAAAATGGACAGGAGTTAAATAAACTATACCCTGGGTTATATGGGAAAACAATGATCTGGACTATCTGTATCTTGTCCAAAAGGTCTGAAATATAGGAACACCTATTTGGGCAGCTTGCTTGAGTTGAATGCAACTTAGCTATACATCCAAATTGAATTAGGATGACATCACCACCATTATCCATCTCCTCATACAAATGTCTATTAAAAAAATAAACTTGTATCACATACAAATATAACAGATAATTTAAGACATCTCTAAAATTTTGAAAAGCATAATAAAAACATAAATTAAGTTTTTTTTTCTTACTTGATCCATATCTCAAGAATAGAATTTGAGAGCTCTGTGAACTCAATGACTTCATTGCAAATTTGTTTGTCCAATCTGCGCTCTTAGTAGATACCAAAAGTTTTGAGATCATGTGCAATCATAATCGCCGTGGCAGGGAACTCTCAATCATCAAAGAAAAGATGTTCATCTGTGCACTCTTGTTCTCATTTCTTGCTTTCACAGCTCCATGGGTATTGTTTCTGAGAACAAGTTTCCTTGCTGTCACTGGTTTCACAACAATAGGTTCTTTTGCTGTTCTTTCTCTTCATACAGATATTCCACATAATTTGCAGGAGACTTTGGGCTAGCCTGAAGATCTTTTCCCTTTGAAAGAGTCAATCTTGAAGATCTTCTTGGGTGAGTTTTGAAGTGGCTTCACACTCTACTTGGGGTAGATTCTATGCAGGAGTTGGTAGAGGAAGTGTGCTGACATTTTTGTCAAATTTTGGACAAACTATGGGGTCATTGGTCACTGACTTTGGGGTAAGTTTGGGGTCATTGGTCACTGACTTTGAAGTTGCTTTGGGGTTATTGGTCACTGATTTTGGAGTTAGTTTGGTTGGGGATCGACGATCCATCTCCATTTTAACACTGTAACCACGTCTAGAGTTAGGAAAGTTCGAACTGCCAACTTCAGTGTTGTTGTAGCCATTTATCTTTGCATTCATTTGATCTAACTGAGCTTGCATAAACTGAAAACTCTCTTGATACATTCTCCGTTCTCGCGCCAACTCAGTAGGATTAGGAATATTGAAATACATGGATGGGGTGATGAATTGACCCAATCCTTGCACCCGACTTCCATTAGGCTTCTTTTGAAGGGCTTTACCTAGGATATCATTTGGTCCTTGGGATTGGAATGTGCCCTGCTTAACCTGGCTTTTGAGCTCACTCTATAAAATAAATACAAAAAGATTTGATCAAAATTGGGCATAACAAAAATAAATAGGTTACATGATGACAGTCGAAACATACATCTCATTACCAGCAGAAACAAAGCAACCCAATTTGTTAATTTAGATGCACTTGGATTATTATTCAATAAATTCATCAATAACGAAAAAAAAAATTCATTGCATGCGTTGACTCATAACAAACTTAATTCCTCAACTCTGAGGCTGCCTATTACAAACATGAAACAATATGTATGCAATAAAGTAAAAAATTTCTATCCAATCAAAATCTGGGAAAGCTCGGGCATTAATAAGCAAAGAAAATTTAATATATTCATTAAAATGTCCAAAGCTGTGTACTGATGGCTCTTATTATTTTTGTAGCTGCCCGCATCACATTGCACAATACATTTTAAATCACAAAGCCGTGTGAGTCTAGCCTATGTCTAAGCTAGCTTCTTTATTATCATACACAGCTTTTAGTTCTAATGAAGCTAGTTCTAACAACCAAAAAATGTAAATATAAAATAGAAAAATAAAATAGATTATTATTAATAGCTCGGAACACAATTTCAATTTACTGGTAGTGGTAGAAACTTACAATTCTCTCAGCCACTTGCTACACTTCAGGGGCATAACTTCCATCCTTTTTCTTGTGAGCCAATAACCAGGCCTCACTACTGTCAATCTCTCGCTTAGAAACTCCGACCTCCAACTTCTGCAACAATTCGATCAAAAATAAAATGAAAACTGCTGTGAATCACCTTATTATTTGTATTAATTTCAATCCAAGTTTCTATTATAGTGGTTATTGTACTTACTCTTTTATGCAACAGCCCAGCATATCCTGTGCTGCCCAAATGATGGTTGTACACATTCTTCGCTCTTTTGTCCTTTGCTGCCTTACTTTTTTCCTACACAAAGTGGATCTTGATTAAACTGGTTACAAGTACTCAATGACTCCATTTAAAGTAACAGATTTTTAAACATGCCTAAAAGCTTTCGAACAAAACCTTATCAACAAAGCTCTTCCAATCTTCTTTTCTAATGGCCTCATACTCAAGAGGAGGCTTTTTCAGTGAATTCATGTTGTTTGCATTGGGCAAAATATATTCATTTGCCAACTTACATCTAAAGGCCCTTAATGCAACTCCTATCCATTTCAACACTTGGGTTTTGGCCTTAAGACTCAGCTTGAACTTTTCCTGAAAATGAGTCCACAACGTCTCCTTGATGTCCAGTGGCACTTTCCTCTAATCATTATATATGATTGGAACTCTTTCTCATACAATCACCCTAATGTAATTCCTTAGGTCGTTTCTCTTCTTTCCAACCGAAACTCCATAGGAATTGTACACGATATCAGCCTCCTCACAAACTCCTTTCTGCAAGTCTTTCTTCTTTGTAAAGTTTCTTCTTGGTCTTCCTTCAAGATCTGGATCAAATGTTGAATCCTCCTTTTCTGCCATGTCTCTAACAAACCTGCAAATATACAAAGTACTTTTTGTGCATCAGATATCAAAATCCCAATATAATAATGAAATAATAAAAACAGATCAATTGCTTACTTAAGGGAAGTCGGGCTTACAAGGAACAACAAATTTATTCATTTTCGCCTCAATATTTACATGAAAAGCATCAGCATCTGATCTTACACAAATTCTTCATTGCTCATATCTAATTTACATTCTGGAAGATTGTTGGATATTGGTGCATAAACATCCATGTCATCACACCCAGCCCCATTTGAAAAATTAGATTTTTCAGTCACTGAACAAACAATTGATTTACTATTATCTAGTTGGTCTTTCACATAAAACACTTGCTTTACATGACCAGTTAGAATAAAACAATTAGATTTGTAACCTATCCAATCTAAATTTTCTACAGTGAACTCTAACTCATCAATGTTAACCCCCCTATCATCTACCCAATCACACTAGAAAAGTACTTTCTTAATCTCTAGATAATCAAGCCGCCAAATTTAATCAAAAACCCCATAAAAAGGCATATCCCCAGAATGGGGATTTTTGTCTTTTGAGCTTGAAATCTGTAAAGCTTTAACAACAACATGAACACCACTGTTTTGTGTTACACGATTGTTGTCTCGATCTCTCATAGCAAAATTATAACCATTAATACAGTAGCCTTTATATGTAACCACGCTTGCGCGCGGTTTGTTTGCCAGCCACCATACTATTTCATCAACTGCTACATTATTTGCTTTAGTAGTTGTTACATATTATTTCAAATCATAAAACAGCTGTAATTAGTTAAATGAGAAAAGTTTGTTTTAGCCAATCCTTGGATACTTTTTTTAGACGTAATGAAGCTAATCTAACCTTTTGTTTTAGCCAATCAGCAAAAGTACGAGAGTGCCTTGGTTGGTAATCATAAAGGCTTTTATAAATAACGAGGGTGTTTTGATTGCAATAAAGCCAAATGCTCCCTAAAATTATACCTAAAGAATTAACAATATTATGTAAAAAGTTAACATAAATGAAAAGTTTTTTTTAATCATATACTCTATGTATGGTTGAATCTCGGGGGTGTTAACCAAAACACATCGGTGCCAAAACACATCGGTGCGCTTGTGCCAATGAAGGGGCATCAACCACCTTAATATTTGCACCTCCAAGTGGCCTTTCAACTATAAAATCAATTAGACAATAAGTAGGCAGTCCAATTGATTAACAATTTGAAAGGTATTCAGCACAGAATTCAAGTGCTTCCTCAGAAATATAGCACTCTGCAATGCAACCTTCATAACGGTTTCGATTGCGAACATAACCTTTTATAGGTTTCATTTCTCTCTCAAATGGATACATCCATCGAAGGTAAACCGGGCCACATAACCTAACTTCTTCCACTAGATGAACTGTTAAATGGACCATTGTATCGAAGAAGGCAAGTGGGAAGTATTGTTCTAAATTGCATAAGGTGATTTTAAGTTCCTTTTGCAATTGGTTTAGAGAATCAGACTCTACTGCCTTAGAACACAACGAATTAAAAAAGAGGCATAACCTGATTATGACATATTTGACATTTAGAGGCAAACAATTCCGAATTGCCAAGGCTAATAGTTGTTGCATCAAGGTATGACAATCATAAGACTTAAGCCCGTGAAGACGACAATCATCCATTGAAACAAGATTTCTAAAGTTAGAACAATAACCATCAGGAACTTTGACACCTTGCAAGGTTTCACAGAATATTTTTTTTTTCTTACTTAAAGTGTATGTGGCAGGGGGTATGACTCTATTTTGTTCATCAGGAGCTAATGCAATAAATGCTTTGTTCATTAATTCTCTGAGGTTTAGATGTGTAAGATCTTTTCTAGCATTAATTCCATCTTTTGTTTTCCCCAGTTGATGGAGTAATGTGTCATAGATGCTCTCATATACATTTTTCTCAATGTGCATCACATCTAGTTGATGGCGAACTAACAAGTGCTTCCAATATTCTAATTCAAAGAAGATTGATTTCCTTTTTAACCACAACCGAGCTACATCCCTATCACCCCCGCCCTCACCCTCACCCTCACCTTTAGCCTCATCCTTACCCTTACCCTCACCACTTTTTCACTTTTTTTGGACCTTTTTCCCAAACTTGGTGTCAATGTCAGCCACTAAGTTTAAGATCTCCGTATTAGATAAAGGCTTAGGAGGGTTTTCAAGAAACTGCCGATGGCCTTTATATGACATTTTTCGACTATGCGGCAAAAAACATGCACATGTGTTTATCCCACAAACTAGACAACCATAGTATCCCTTAACAGTACACCCGGACAAGTTCCCATATGCTGGGAAGTCACTAATTGTCCACATCAACACAGGTCGTAAATTAAAAGTTTGTTGCCTATATGCATCAAACACATTGACACCTACCTCCCATAGGGTTTTCAAGTCTTCAATCAAAGGTGCTATGTCCACATCTATATCATTTCCAGGCTGTTTAGGGCCAAATATTAGTACAGACAACATTATAAACTTCCTCTTCATACATAACTATGGAGGAAGATTATATGCTATCAATGTAACAGGCCAACAACTATAAGTCGTGCTATGTGTGCTATATGGGTTAATCCCATCAGATGATAAAGCCAACCGAAGATTTCTAGGCTCTTGGGTAAAATCAGGCCATTTTTTGTCAAGTAGCTGCCAAGCCGGTGAATCTGCTGGGTGGCGAAGCTTCCCATCTTTAATTCTTTTATTTTCATGTCATGTTAAGTTTTCAGCAGTTTGTGGTGATTGAAACATTCTTTTGAAACTAAGAATTATAGGAAAATACCATAACACCTTTTTTGGCACCCCCTTCCTAATTTTTTTGGATCCATCTTTTCTTATTTGCCACTTAGATGCTCCATAGCTTGGGCATTCACTAAGATTTTTGAACTCATTCCTATAAAGAATGCAATCATTTGGACATGCATGTATTTTCTCATAATTTAAGCCTAATAGCTTCATTGTTTTTTTTGCGTCATACATATGAAGGAATCTTTAAAAACTTCTTTAAATCCAGATTAAATTACTGAGCAATATAATTCGGAAGCGTACCTGAATCCATCGTTATTATGCACTAGAAATAATTCTTGATCTTGGTGACAAGACTTCCAAACTAGTCTCTATCCTTTGTTAAGAATTCTCAATGAGAGGATTTTGAGAATGTAAAGAGATAGATTTAGAATGGGGACCATAACCACCGTATATAAACTGAGCAGCTTTTCTTTTTTATTTTGTGTGTTAATTATCAATCTGCCCCTCATAGAAATAAGAATTAAAACTCTAGTATCTATGTATTTCACCCACAACAATTATACCCGTAGCCATTTAATTAATATTAAATATATCACTTAATTGTTGGCTAATTAAATAATAGTACACACATTTTATTTATTTCATGTGTGGCCCCAAATATTAGATTAATCAAAGAATTAATCTAACAATCTCCCACTGGACCACAAATGAAATCTAAAATGTGTTTAACTTAATAAGCTCATAAAAATTGCTATTATGTCTTTAGAGTATATCTAGACAATCTTGTCCAATAAACACATCAATATAAGATCATAGCGGCCTTTGTCACATTAATCGTAACTCAACCCATCCATGGTCACATATATTAATACAGTTACATGACATAGATCAATTGTGGATACATAGCATGGAAATTACATGTCTATTCCCAACTGATCCTACTTTACTTTATTGAGATCAAAACTTAAACTATTTTAACAGAGTGTAATGAACTAAAATACTTTATTTCTGCAGAAAATAATCCGAATTACGTAAATAAAATCCATAAGCCACACATAGTAATAAACTAAAATAATACAAACTCCCACTAAATCTGAATATCCTCAAGTAAAATCACACCCATATGAAAGACCTTAGGTGGTAATCCTTAGTGAGCGGATCCGCTATTATGGAGTTTGTCCCGATGTGCTCAATAGATATTTGTCCACTCTGCACTCTTTCCTTTACAACAAGAAACTTGATGTCAATGTGTTTTGACTTTGTAGAGCTCATGTTGTTGTTGGAATGTAAAACTGCTGACTTATTGTCACAAAATATTTTGAGTGGTCTTTCAACACCCTCTAGAATGCGCAACCTAGTGACAAAATTCCGCAGCCATATTCCTTGATTGGATGCTTCATAACATGCTACAAACTCTGCTGCCATAATCGATAAAGCTACAAGTGTTTGCTTGGCAGATCTCCAAGAAATTGCTCCATCAGAGGTAAATATATCCTGATGTGGATCTTCTACTGTCTTTGCATCCAGCAAAATCAGAGTCAGAATACCAATGATCTCCAATTGATCCGATCTCCTATATGTGAGCATGTACTCTTTTGTCCTCTGTAAGTACCTTATAACCCACTTGGCTGCTTTCCAATGATTTATGCTGGGATTACTCAAATATCTGCCTAACATGCCAACTATGAACGCAATATCTGGACGCGTACATACTTGAGCATACATAAGACTCCCTATAGCTGAAGAATAAGGAATCTTATGCATTTCCTTGATTAAGATTAGTCTTAGGGCATTGACTAAGGCTGAATTTATCTCCTTTGGCGACAGGGGTGTCTCCTGGTTTATTGTTTTGCATGCCAAACCTCTTTAAAACTTTATCGATATAGTTCCTTTGTGACAATCCCAGAATACCCCGAGAACAATCTCAGTGTATTTTGATTCCTAAAAAAAATGAGGCATCACCAAGATCTTTCACCTTAAAATGTTTTGATAGAAAACTCTTGGTGTCGTGCAGTATGCCTATATCATTTGTTGCATGCAATATCTCATCGACATATAATATTAGGAATATATGTTTACTCCCGCTGAAATTGTGATACACACATTCATTAATAATATTTACCTCAAAAGCATATGAGATAATTATTTGATGAAACTTAAAGTACCACTGACGAGAAGCTTGCTTGAGCCCATAGATAGATTTGGTTAGTTTACAAACCATATTCTTTGGGTCTTCTGACACAAAGTTTTCTGGCTGTACCATATAAATTATTTCATCAATGTCACCATTAAGAAATACTGTCTTAACATCCATATGATGTAACTCAAGATCAAAATGTACAACAAGTGCCATAATTTCCTAAAAGAGTCTTTTTTAGAAACTGGAGAGAAAGTCTCTTTATAGTCAATTCTTTCCTTTTGAGTAAAGCCTTTAGCTACAAGACGTGCTTTATACCTCTCACATTACCATTTGAATCCCTTTTGGTTTTAAATATCCATTTACAACTAATGGGCTTCGTACCATAAGGTAATGAGATAAGTTCCCAAACTTTATTGTCTTGCATCGACTTGTACTCTTCATTCGTGGCTTCAATCCATTTCTGAGAGTTGGAACCCTGCATGGCTTAATGGAAGTTGATTGGATCATCTTCCATCACTCCAGTTTCATCCTCATGTTCTTGAAGAAATACTATGTAATCATCCGGAATTGCATTTCTTCTTTTTCTTATGGATCGTCTTAATTGCATAGGCTCTTGAGGTTGTTGAGTTTGTTCCTCAGGCATAATTATCTCATTTTGAATGAAGGGCTGAATAACATTGTTAGATGGCTGAGGATCCAAATTTACTCATTGATCAATGATAGGTGTTAAAACCTGTACATTGTCAAAAGCAACAGTGGATCCCTCTTCCTCTTCAAAGGCAATGTTTCTCACTGGACTTCTCCCCCTAAATTTAATATCCTCAAAAAAGATTGCAGTTCCCGTCTCAAAAATTGAGCGTATACTAGGATCATAAAACTTAAACCCTCTTGATCGCTCCGCATAGCCAACAAAGTAGCTGCTTGCAGTTTTGGAGTCCAATTTCTTTTCATGAGGCCTATAAGGCCTCGCCTCAGCTAGACATCCCCAAACATGTAAATGCTTTAGACTTGGTTTTCGACCCGTCCAAAGCTCATAAGGTGTTTTAGCAGTCGCTTTAGTTAGCACTCGATTTAGGATATAAGCTGCTATTTTGAGTGCTTCACCTCAGAGTGATTTTGGTAAAGTAGAATGACTAATCATACTCCTTACCATATCTTTAAGAGTCCGGTTTCGTCGCTCAGATACACCGTTCATGCTAGGCGACCCTGGCATGGTATATTGGGGGACAATTCCACATTCCTCTAGGTATTTAGTAAATGGTCCTGGACGTTGTTCACCTGATCCGTCACATCTACCGTAGTATTCACCACCACGGTCAGACCTAACACTTTTAATCCTTTTGTTAAGTTGTAACTCAACTTCGACTTTAAAAGCTTTGAACACATCCAAAGACTGTGATTTTTCAAGAATTAGGAATATATAGCCAAATCTCGAATAATTGTCTATGAATGTAATGAAATACTGTTGACCATTCCAAGTAGCTGTGGGGAATGGTCCACAGATGTCTGTATGAATTAATTCTAAGACGTTTGAAGTTCTGTAGGCAACCAATTTCTTATTTTTGGTTTGTTTTCCCTTGATACACTCAATACAGACATCAAGGTCTATAAAATCAAGAGATCCTAAAATCCCATTAGACACTGATCGCTCAATTCTAGCTTTAGAGATGTGACCTAAGCGTTGTGCCATAATGAGGCCGAATTTTCTTTCTCTAATTTACGGTTTGTACCTCTGGAACTAAAATGCAGATTTTCATTAGAACTTGAAACAGTTTCTAGTAAATATAGATTGTCAAAAGCATTAAGCAAACTGGTTCCAACAACATTAGAATTGATAGATAAACTAAATTGTCTGTTTAAAAATGAACAAGAATAACCAAATTTGTCCAAAACAGAAACTGAAATCAAATTCTGTCTAAAAGACGGCACAACAAAAGTATCTAACAAATCCAAATAACAACCAGTTTTCATAAGCAATCTAAAATGCCCAATTGCTTCAACTTCTACCGACTTGCCATCTCATACATAAATGCATCTTTCAGCGTCACTTGGCAACCGGTAGCTCAGGCAACCTTGCATGGAAACACAAATGTGAGCAGTAGCACCCGAATATATCCACCATGTGCTTATTGGTACCGAAGCTAAATTAATTTTAGAACAAACCAAAGTAAGAAATGTACCTTTCTTTACGCGCCATGCGTGATATTTTTTACATTCCTTCTTCACATATTCAGGCTTACCGCAGAAGAAATAGCCATGCTTGGCCTTTGGTTTCTTTGGCTCTGGACCCTTAGAAGCAGCAGCTTCACCCTTTTTCTTTCTTTTGCCCTTATTTAGAAGTGCTTACCACATGTGCATATTCAGTTTTCTCTTACTTTAATCTCTCTTCTTCTTGCACACAAAAGGAAATCAGTTCATTGAGATTCCATTTCTCTTTCTGATAGTTGTAATTGACCTTGAATTGATTAAATTGTGCAAGAAGAGAGATAAGTACCAAATGCACGACCAAATTATCAGATAGATCGAGCCCTAATGCCTTAAGCTTAGAAACAAGATGAGACATCTCCATGATGTACTCCCGAACATTCCTCTTGGCTTTATACTTCATTAAAATCAAGCTCGCTAAATGTGTATTTGTTTCAGCCTTATCGTTTTTTGTAAAACGCTTCTGAATTTCGGCAAGAAACTCACTAGCACTTACAACCTCATCAGTTATAGCACTCTTAAAGACTTCTGGAACGCCGTGCTTCATGATCATAAGACTCATCCTATTAGATCGATCCCACTTCTCATAGTACAACACATCCTCGGATGTACTATCATTAGTGAGTTCGTCTGGCTTAGGGTGTCTGAATGATAAGTCTAGATCCATGCAGCCTAAGAGAATTATCATATTCTCTTTCCAGTCCTTAAAGTTAGTCCCATTTAGAATCGGGACACTATTCATATTTGCAGATATAGAGGCAGCAGACAAAAAAGTTGAATAGAGAACAAAATAAATAAAATATAAATAAACAAATAATGTTCACGTTAAACAACTTAATATATAATCTTTAAAAATTTAAAAGTAAATTATAACAATTCAAGATACCTAGTACAACATTAGTAACAAGTCTTTGGACTATAATACTAACTGTAAATGGTACTCTTGTCGTAATGATCAAATTTTGAGGAGAAGTTATGTCAAGTAATGAACCTATTTTTGGATTAGTACATTACTCACATTAAGTTATCCTAATAATCGTCACAAATTTACCATCATATGTGTGTGTGCAATTAAGCCAAATATTAACCTTTCTTTGGATCGATTAACATCCGCAGGAATTAATACAAACACATATATCTAAAACCCCAAATAAACTAATCTATATGAGAGACATCACTTTGGTGACTTCCCGCTTTAATTAGCATATTGTCAGTGTTAGACTAATAATTAACATAAGTGTTATGAAGCATTTTAAATTAAAGATTATACAAGCAAAACCGAAGCCGAGATTGAAACATGGCCACTATGAATTTAATTCAAATCGATTGGAATTAATTATTCTTAAAACCGAAACCATGACCACTTCAAACTCAAACGAATGGATTTGAATTAAATATAATCATTAAAACCAAAACCAAAACATGAAACATAACCGGTGTAAATTTAATCTAAATATTATTATAATTATTAAATCAAAACCAATCCAGATTATCTAAATAGGGCCACTTAAAATTCAATCCATGTGTTTTAATTTTAAAAAAAATGATGAAACCCGAAACCGAAGCAAACATGGCCACTGCAACTTAATTCAATTGATTTAATTTAAAATTATTATCAAACCGAAACCGAAGCATGATTATGGAAACATGTGATTTCAATTCAATCATACATCAATATTTGTAGACATAATCTTGTATAAGAATTCTTTATATGATGCAGAATCAATTTAAAAATTAAAAGTAAAAAGATTCGCTTCAGTTGATGCATTCTAACCTATAGAAGTTAATCCACCACTGAATTCGATACATTTTCCATAAAATGCAAGATTAACAACGTGCATTGATTTCAGTATTAAACAAATACTATATCTCAATAATCTAATCATGGATTTGGCTCTGATACCAATTGAAGGAATCCTTAAAACCTTCTTTAAATCCAGAATAAATTACTGAGCAATATAATTCGGAAGCGTACCTGAATCCATCGTTATTATGCACTAGAAATAATTCTTGATCTTGGTGACAGGACTTCCAAACTAGTCTCTATCCTTTGTTAAGAATTCTCACTGAGAGGATTTTGAGAATGTGAAGAGATAGATTTAGAATGGGGACCATACTGAGCAGTTTTTCTTTTTTATTATGTGTGTTAATTATCACTTCTGCCTCTCATAGAAATAATAATTAAAACTCTAGTATCTATGTGCTTAACCCACAACAATTATACCCTTAGCCATTTAATTAATATCAAATAGATCACTTAATTGTTGGCTAATTAAATAATAGCACACACATTTTATTTATTTCATGTGTGGCCCTAAATATTAGATTAATTAAAGAATTAATCCAACAACATAGACTTAGGCATACTATTATCATTTGGCAATATCTCATTGAGCACTTCCAATAAAGCTGAAAACCCACTATCAGACCAGCCATAAAGTCCTATTATATTGTACAATTTCATTAAACCAGATAGCTTTGAATGCTTTGAACCCGAATATAAGGGCTTTTCAGCATCTTCTAGCATATCCTTAAAAAAACTAGGATCTTTATCACAATGCTCGAAAGCATCATGATCCATATCACCTAAATTACTATAATTTGGACATTTAAAACGCTGACTTTGTGGCTGGTCTTGGTACTTTACAGAGGTAGGTTTTGTGTCCTCCTAACCATGTTAATTCCAAATTAAATAAATTTCTAGAAAACCTTTCTTAAACAGATGTAGCCTCACTTGTTCAGGAGTCAAAAACTCTATATTGCAACAAGAGATATAAGGATATCTAATCGACATTCTATTTTCATAATTAATAATGGCAAACTCCAAGAAATCATCAACCCTATCATAATACTCATCGGACAATCTGTCACAGAATATCCAAGTTTTGTCTATAACAATTATTTTTACCTGTTCATTTATTAGATGTTGTTAGCTGAATAAGTTCAATTAAATTGAACAAACAACTTCAAACACTTAGGTTTAAGATCTGTTATTTTTAAAGTCACTTAAATACATGTACACATTCAGCAAGCCAACTGAACATACACGTACACATCGAGCAACCCAACATAATATACATGTACACATTCAGCAAGCCAACAGAACATACATGTACACATTCAGCAAGCCATCAGAAGATACATGTACACATCCAGCAAGCCAACAGAACATATAGGTACACATTCAGCAACCCAACAAAACATGCCATACACATTTTTCAAAACTTCACTGCCATATTAGAATAAACAAAATTATATGTATATCAAATAAACAAAAATTTAATTCGAAAAGAATATACACAACAAAAATGAAACTAATATTGTGCATGTAAATAATTAAAACATGTCAATACAAGTAAAACTCATAACACAACAATAATAGAAATTGAAAAAAAAAGTGAGTTATTTGTAAGAGTTACCAGATGAAGGCCACTAGCACCCTTATACTTTTGTGATTCTTCAGAAGCGAGAGATTAAACTGGGGAAATGATTGATGAATTCACCCGAATTAAATATATATCTTTATCAATGGCTAATTAAATGGAACAAGTTAGGCTCAAAATTGAAAGCATCATGCAAAATTCAAATGCAATATCCATAAACGGGGAAAAGGAGATAAACCCAAATCTATAATTACATTGTAACCTATCAAATCCAGTGAAAGCTTATATGAAATTCAAAGCCGATTGGCATGGCAAATAAAGAAAGAAAGAAAAAAATTGGCTTGAATCAGGCACTTACAAAATCACTCTTAATTAATAAGTCTGGTACAATAAGAAAAAAATAAGAATTTTAACACCCATTCCATGGTTAAACCATAACCAAGTTTACGAACAATCAAATTTACAAAAAAAATAATAATTTTAACACTCATTTTACAGGTAAACCGCAGCCAAACAACATGCATGAGCAAAATATAAACTATAAATTACAAACATAGCAACTAAAAACAAATAAATGGTACCTTTACAAAGGAATCGATCAGAGGGGGGAAAGAAGACCAAATCGAGGGGAGAGAAGACCAAATCGTGATAGAAAAGAATTGCTTTGCTTCGCGCTTGGTTGGGATTGGTGGTAGGGTTGATTAGAATGTGCAGTTTCAACAGCGAGGGATAGGATTTTAGGGTTTTGCTTGCTCAGTTTTGACAGAAAAGAAAGTTTAAGAGGTGAAGAATGATGAGTGACTTAGGAAAAAATGGCTTCGATTTTGGTCTTAGGGGTAGGTGAAAATAGTGCGTTTCAATTATCTTTTAGGTTTTTTATTTTTTTTAAGTCAAACGACACCGTTTCTAATTGGATACTGATTCTCTAACTTTGAAAAGTTTCAACCAAACCCGTAAAAATTTTCACTCAATTGTGCCCAATATATTTCACAAAACTATATGACAAAATCACTTTTATTTACTGATACATTAGTGTAACTAATACAAAGCCATAATGGTTTTTGTTTTAAACATAAAAACTTGCGTTCCTTAGGTCTTTGGTTCGAAACCTTCTTCTGAAATGAGATTAGAATTTATTTCTTTTAACTGATATGTTAGTGTCACTAATAAAAGTTCCAATGGTTTTTTCTTAAACTTAAGTGCTTTTATACTAGAGGTCCTCGGTTCGAGTTCTACCTGGAACATAATTGGAATTACTTTGTTCTTTTTACTAATACCTCAGTGTCAGAGATTACTAATGTCTAACATACAGAAACTATAGTATCAGTAATTTGTGATACTTATATGTTAAACACGGAAAAAAAAAGTCCAAATGTATGAAAATACTGATACTTTTTAATAAAGTGTCACAAGCCGTGTGTCAGTAAAGACCATTTTTCTATTAGTGTATACTGTGATTAGAAAAGGATTTCCACTTGTGATTTCTTTCCAACCATTGATGTGATCCAATATTGATTATTCCACTGCTTAATTTGAAAAGGCAAGGCTCTTGGACTCTTTTTAATTTCCTTCATTGGTATCAGAGCTAGGTTTTATGTTGGATTCGTGCATATGGTTGAATTTGTATGAAAAAGTATGAATTTCATATATTAATTGATTTTTATAAAATGTGTAATCTAGTGGCTGTTGATTTTATGCTTTGAAGTGCTAGAATTATAGTATAAATTCTGGAATTGATAGACATAAAAAAAGGCTTAGGGTTTAGATTGCATGAACCATCATGAAACCAGAAACTTCAATTGCTCATATCTTTTGATCTAGGCAATTTAATATTGTATGTAATATATCATTGGAAAGATCTTTTCGAGAGCTTTTCAAAGATATGTGATTTATTAAAAACGAAAAAAAAATTTCAAAGATATGGCCCAAACAAGAATCTGCTCGAATTTAGTGCAGAAAATCTAATTTTAGAAAAGATGATGAATAGTGCCAAAATCGATTTTTTTTTACGATTTCGGCTTATTCTGACCTCCGTTTGAAAATCCAAGGGCACCGTTGGATTCAAGAAGAAAAATCAAGTCAGATAGTGCTGGAACTGACATCACTGGAGCAGCACAAGGTGGCGAGTGTCTGGCTGTGCACGGGGGACATTTTCTAGATTCAATTTTTTTTATGTATCTTGCTATCTAGGACTCCGATTTGGGTGCCATTTGCGCCGTTTGATTCAAAATTTAACTTCCTATTTTTTTAAAAAAAAAATCCAATTATTTTTAGGTTTTTGAAATAAAATTTCAGATCGAATATAGATAGTCTTTTAGATGAGCATTATATGTTAATAAATATTTCACTCTAGTGGGAGATCAAAATATTTTTTCATGGAAATTGGCTGAAATTAGATTGTTTCTTGTGTTTGGTCGTTTGTTAACAATCACTAATATGAACATTATGTTTTTGTCCAAGATGCCTCCCATTAGAAAATTATGGACTAAAGAAGACGGGTTAATGGCATATAGAGCTTTGGTTTCAACTATTGATTTAATTGAGAGCAATTATGACTTATCTTATAAAGAAATTATGAAGAAAATTGAGAATTATAAGATGGACCCTGATTAATTGAGAGTAATTATGACTTATCTTATGAAGAACTTATGAAGAAAATGGAAAATTATAAGATGGACCCTGATTGTTCTATGTGTATGAATATAGAAGATATATATAAGGCCTTTAGCAAGCTAATGTATGGAAAAGCAGACACTAAGTATACATATTTGGATTATCATCAATGGGTCCTTATAAATTCCTTACCCAATAATGATCATACGCTTATCTTCAAGGCTCGCATGCTAAAGGAGAATGAGAATCTCTCGAGCAATAAATATCGTGTGCTGAGGTGTGAAATTGAGTTGATGGAGGAGCGTCGTCTTACTTCAAAGATGAGGCAAACCTCAGTACTTAGTATTCACACAAACCTTTGGAATGGGAGACAAGCTAGTCGCCTTAGTAGAGGGCGGAAGTTATGGTATGAGAAAACTATAAATAGGATTATCAAGAAGGAACAATTGTTTTTATTTAGAGGTTCACATGAGTATAAATTGGATGAAAGAGTCACCATTAACAAAGAATATATTAATAACATGTAGAAGACTTTATATATTAAATTGACTGTTATTGTTTTAATGTTCGTTTTCATTTTGTTGGATAAACAATATGTTGCTATGACTTCATTAATGAACTTCTACATTAGTTGTTGTTCAACTCTATATACTCATTTATGGTATCCCATGAATCATTTTATTGAGTGGTAGTTCTAATCAAATTGAATTTAATGAATTCATAATTAGAACTAATAATTTTGCGCATTCAAATCAAATTAATGATGAATATAATAAAGGGAATTGGATGATGATTGGAGGCTTTAACAACTTTTCAATTCCATTTTTGTATTAGTTCGTCATATTTTTTGGTTTATGTTTGCAGTAAAATTATTTGTTTGTGTGTAATTGTAGATTATGCCTTTATTGATTGTATTTTGAGTTGTCTTTATGTTAAATAAAATAAGATGACATCTGCATCTAAGAGATTGTGGCTGAGCTGAACAAGAATGATAAGCTGAATGGTGACAATTATGATATTTGGCACAGTAAGATTCAATGCATCTTTGAAGAGCAAGAGACTATAGAAGCTCTTAACAATACCTTAGTTGAGCCTGAGCATGGCAATACTGCTCAACATAGGAGGGATCTTAAGGCTTATCAGGCCTGGAAAAAGAAGAATAACAATGCTCGCATAACGTTGTTGAGCAGCATGTAAAATGACCTCATATGTGAGTATGAAAAGTATGAGACTGCTCAAGAGATGTGGCTCGCTCTGAAAGACACGTTGTTGGTACCTCGACCACTAAGCTAAGAAGGCTTACGATCAAGTTCGATTCTTTCCAAAAGCACTAAAATCATACTATGAGGCAGCATTTGAGGGAGAGGTCGAACATGGCTTGTGAACTTAAGTCTACTGTGTTCTGACTGATGAACAACAAGTCCAGGCAGTGATAAGATCTCTACTTGATACCTGGGAACACATAAAGGTGAATATAACTAACAATGAGAATATCAAAACTTTCAATGATATTGCTCATCACCTGGAGCTGGAATAGAGTGCCTTAAGGCATCTAAGCTTTTTAGTTGTGTTTATATGGCCGAATCAATTTCGCGCAAGGCTTCGGGCTTCAAACGCAAGAGGGACCATAAATATATCCAGAGGGGTAACGGATGTAATCTTCATCAGAAGAAGCCAGATGCTAAGAAGCGCCCAAGAGGTAAGCTTGTTGGCAGGAAAAGGGACAATCCAAGGTAAAATGCTATAACTGCAGCAAGCTGGATTATTTCGCTCGTGAGTGCACTTAGCTGAAAAAGGTAAGACCCAACTCCACTTTGTTGGGTTATGCTTTGGTTACGAGTTCTGTACTCCTAACCGAATCTTGTCTTATGCGGACTGTAGCCTCAAGAGCAACAAACCATATAGCTCGTGATCGAGATGCATTTGTAGAGCATTGTCGAATCAGTCAAGGAACTAGATAGATATATATGGGCAACAACTCAAGAGTTAAAGCAAAAGGAAAAGTACCTACAAATTGACTTTGCGTGGTAGACGTATTCTTTTATTACACAATATCCTATATGCTTCAGAGATTCGACGAAACTTGGTTTCTGTTCCTATTCTTCTTGAATTAGGATATAACTTGAATTTTTATGGTGTTTGTTTAGAGATTTTCTTAAAATTTAGTCCTTATTGGAACTGAGCATTTGATTAATGGTTTCATTGTATTAGATACAATGCTTGCTTGTTCAAGTTATGATAATTGTTGTTTTTCAAATGTTACTTCTACCAGTAATAATGAGATAGATGCCATTACTTGGCATGCTAGATTAGGTCACATAGGGCAAGAAAGAATAAATAGACTTGCGAGAGAAGGCATGTTGGGCCCATTCATTAAGGTTAAATTGCCCATATGTGAAAATAGTCTAGCTGAAAAAAAAACTAGAAAACCATTTGGCAAGGGAATTAAAGCTGAAAAACCATTACAGTTAATTCACTTTAAGCAAGAAAGAATAAATAGACTTGCGAGAGAAGGCATGTTGGGCCCATTCATTAAGGTTAAATTGCCCATATGTGAAAATAGTCTAGCTGAAAAAACAACTAGAAAACCATTTGGCAAGGGAATTAAAGCTGAAAAACCATTACAGTTAATTCACTTTAACATCTATGGTCTAATGAATGTAAGGGCTAAACATAGAGCCTCATAATTTATCACATTCATTGATGATTATTCACGTTTCGGTCATGTCTTCTTGATTTCTCATAAATAAGAAGCATTAGATTGGTTTAGATTATATTTGAACATGGTAGAGAATCAATTAGACAGTAATGTTAAAGTCATGAGGATTGACCAAGGACGTGAATACCTTTCGAAACAGATCAAGGAACTGTGTAATGAGAAATGAATATAGACATCTTATTATTCCTTAACTCCGTAACAAAATGGTGTAGCGGAAAGAAGGAATAGAACTTTGTTGGAAATGGTTAGGTCAATGATGGTGCAATCAAATCTTTCAATATCATATTTGGGAGATGCTTTGTTAACTGCTACTTATGTATTTAACCGAGTTCCTTCAAAATCAGTTAGTTCCACTCTATATGATTTATGGATGGATAAAAAACCTGACCTATCTCATCTGTTGCCTTGGGGGTCTGCGGCTTATATTCATAACCCTGCTCATAAGTTTGGGAAATTGGGAGCTATGGATAAAAAGTGTATTTTTATTATATACTCAGAACACTCCAAAGGATATGTGTTTATTCGTGAACATGTAGATGGAACTGTGATTGAACTAGAATCACGGGATAAGATGGCTTCTTTTTTCTCTTATAAACTTATCTACTGCTCAAACTTTGTGGGATGAGTTTTCTTTCCTTAGGTGTTGGTACTAGTACCGGCCCTTTGGGGATTGACATTGAGTTGGAGTGAAACACCGGACACTTCAATTCCAACTGGGAATCAACTCGGAAGAGTAATCGTAGATTAATTCCTCGTCGTCGTTTTGAGATTGAGAGAGAAGCTTTTATAATTGCTTCACACGATGGTGAAGAGCCTAATACTTTTAATAAGGCTCTCATATCGTCTGCTAGGGATTTGTAGATGAAAGCGATGGAGGAAGAAAAAGAGTCTATGAAAATCAATCAGGTTTGGGACTTGGTTGATCTTTCGCCTAACCTTAAAGCTATCAGAAACAAATCGGTTCTCCGGATAAAGTGTAAGGAGGATGGGACAATCCAGATATATGAAGTAAGATTAGTCACTAAAGGCTATACCCAAATGGAGGGTGTAGACTATGAAGAGACTTTTTCTTCTGTAGTAAGGTTTGCTTCTATACGATTAATCATGGCTATCATTGCACATCTAGACCTTGAGTTACATCTGAAGGATGTATAAACTACACTTCTTAATAGAGAACTAAAGGAAGAAATTTACATGCAACAACCATAGGGGTTTGATTGTTAAAGACCAAGAGCGCAAGGTGTGCAAGCTCAAAAGATCTATCTAGGCCTTAAATAATCCTCTAGACAATGGAACCTTAAATTCCATCAAGCTGTAATTTCTTATGGCTTCAAGATGGTTGAGGAAGAGCATTGTGTGTACATTAAAAGGTTTAAAGACGATTTTGCGATATTGTTTTTGTGTGTGGATAATATACTATTGTTTGCTAACATCAAAGAGTTTGTCAAAACTGTTAAAGATTGGCTAAACTCAAATTTTGACGTACAATATATGAGTGAAGCAGCTTATATCTTAGGAGTCAAAATTTTCAAGGATCGTTTAAGGAAACTTCTAGTATTGTCACAAGAGCCTTACATTAAAAAGATCCTTGAAAGATTCAACATGGCTAATTGTAAGCCAATGGATGCCCCAAAAGCCAAAGGACAATATCTTAGTCTTGATATGTGCCCTAAGACTCCTCAAGAAAAAAGATAGAATGGCTAGAGCTCCTTACGTAAATGCCATTGGAAGTCTTATGTATGCCATGATGTGTACAAGGCCTGATATCAGTTATGTTGTAGGACTGGTAAGTAGTTACCAGTCTAATCTTGGCCAGAAGTATTAGAGTGCTGTCAAGAGGATTTTAACATATCTCAAAAGCATTGCAAATTATTCTTTATGCTATCAAGGAGGTGGTTTGCGACTTATTGGATATCCAAATGTCGACTGGGGTGGCGATCTGGATGAGCGCAAATTGACCTCAGGATATGCATTCTTGCTAAATAGAGGAGCAATTACATGGAATAGCAAGAAGCAAACATGCACGACTTTATCAATGATGGAAACCGAATATATTGTATGTTCTGCAGCAGTGCAAGAAACTGTGTAGCTTAAGAGATTTGTGGAGGACTTAGAGATTAATATTAGCACTACTAGTTCAGTAACTGTCTATTGTGAGTCTGTGACAGTCAAGCTGCAATCTCTTTCTCTAAGGATGCCAAATACCACTGTAAGATGAAACATATTGAGACTAAATACAATTTTATAAAAGACATTTTGACGAAGAAAGAAGTAGCCATACAGTATATATCTACGCATAGCAAGTTAGCTTATTTACTTACAAAAGCTGTAAGAGGGAAGTATTTGCCTCTCATGCTAGATCACTGGGGCTGCGTAGATTGTAATTTTGCATTGTTAAGATGTTATTTTATTTTATTTTTGAGAAAATCTTTGTTACATGAATTGTTTTGAAATGCAATGATATTTAAAGTTCTCTTATTCCAATTTAGTTTGAGAAGGCATAATTACACACATATAAGAGTATGTCATCAGGTCATGACCGACTTTCTTACACAAGTGGTCACCTCAGTTGCTCTAGAAGCAATCTGAGATGAGACAAGTTGAATAATGAAACATTGTGTTTGTTTAAGAGCCAAAACGATATGCTACAAATTTTATCGTCTTCACTAGAATCAAGATGAGGTCGTAAACGATATTTCTTGTAGATCGACTATGATGTACCCCACCATCATAGAGACCTGATTGAAGCCAGATGTGAGATCTTGTTTTGGCGCTAACAGAGAGCGTTCATTTTAAAAACTTAGGTCAGACTTTGTAGAAGAGCGATTGAACTAAGATATGTACAGTGAATTAGATTAATGAGATATATGTCCTGAAATAGAAGATTCACTGTAATACGTGTATCATATCGCGTGTGCTTGGTAACCAAAATGAAAAATGAAAGAATCTCCCTTCTTCTTCATTGTGTAAGTTCCATATGACTTTCTATAAGTCAACCTTGGTATCCTTATGACTATCAACTATGTTTCTGATATCTTAGACTAACATCTGCTACTTTAGCATGTTATTTATAGCCTTAACATGATTCAGTCTATGAAACATGACTAGGAAAGCGATTATTCTGGATTGATGGACATGAGTGTGATAGGAAGATTTAACTTTTTCTTTTTATGTGATTCATTGGTCGACCAATTGTATAATATCTATGGGATATTACAATTATTAATGCATAAAGTGATTGCGCAATTTTGGCATGGCGAGGGAATTTAGTATGCTTGAGTATTAAAGTGAATTAAATCTGGAATACAATGAACATACATTGAAATTTTCTTGCATATGATTACAATTGAGACATCTCTTGCCTGGGTCAGTAATTGAGATATGTTTTTTAACTCCTTGAATGGGTTTTTGATTATGTTCATGGTCACACGGTATATCTGCCTATATGATTGGCGATACGTGGTTGTTTATTGTTTCTTCGTTTAATACTTTGTTATTTCGACGTCATCCCATCATGTGCGAGTAGGAGATGTTGGACGGGTGGGTCGCCCATGATGGGTCGACCCGACCTGCACAAGGTGACTGCTAAGTTATTGGGAGTAGAGGGAAGTTGATTTTATGTAAGTTTTTAGGATGTCTCCTAAAAAGAGCACAGAGTGTGTGTGAAAAACTACTCCTTCTTCTACTTCCTCTCTCATTCAAAAACAGAACCAAGAACATTGAACAATTCATTTAAAAAAGACATTTATACTGTAATTAGAGAAGGATTTTCACTTGTAATTTCTTTCCGACCATTAATATGATCCAACATTGATTATTCCGCTGCTTAATTTGAAAAGGTAAAGTCCTGGACTCTTTTTAATTTTCTTCAAATAATAATATCATTATTATTATTATTATTATGTACAAAAAAAAAACAAAATTTTCTTCGTAATAATCTTTTCTTTTTTCTTTTTATACATTATAATATTATATTTTTATATAACTAAATCAAATATGTATAGTCTATCATTTTTCTTTAAACAAATAAAACTAACAAGATTACCTAATTTATCCTTAAAATTAAAATAATCATTCTAATTAAATATTACTTAATATTTGGTTAATGAAAATTATTTCTCGGTTTCAAGATTAGTTTTAAAAATGGTACTTTTTAACTTTAAAAAAAATTTATAAAAATAACATTTTCATTCACATTTTTATTTTATGAAAATGGTAGTTGAAAAACAATAACAAATGAGCCCAGGTATTTATAAAATTTTCAGTATATGCTGAAACATTTTTGTTTTAATTTTTTACAAAATCCAAAAATAAAACGAACAAAAACTGTCCAATTCTCGTTTATCGAGTTCAGACCGTCGTAGTTGAAACTACTCCAACTCAAATCCCCAAACCGAATCCCCGACGCCGCCGCACTTGAAGATCGCCGTCGCTCCAGCAATCGAAGATTCAGGGGCCGCAGGTCTGCCTCACCTCTCTCTCATCACGTGATTCACGCTGTGAGTTTATTTATTTATTTATTTTTAAATTTTTTTTATTTGGCTTGAATATGAATGAATAATTACAATTTCCAATTATATAAAAGCAAGACGGAGATGATCAATCGGCAAGCTTACCTTAGTTCTTTTTGTGCAATATTTCTTTTTGTAATTTGTACAATAGATAAAATCCAATTATGAAATTATTAATTGATTTTTGCCGATTGTTTTTCAGTCGTTTATATTTATTATAGTTTCACTGTTTATGAGTAAATATGTGTTAAATGACATAAAATAATGGCCAAAATAAAATTATTATTATTATTTTAAGAATAATTGAATAACACAAGATTGCATCTCCTGCTAAACTGACTATTGATATTTTAGACTTTTAGATACTAGAATAGTGCTCCAATTTCAATGTCACTCAAAATATTATGAAAATACTACTTGTGCGAATACGTTAAAGAGGTGTAGTAGCTTTTGAATGGTAAAATAAAGAAAGTTTTGATCAAGGAACTTTGATTGAAGAATTTACTTGAAGGAATGGCACCAGGTTGGGCATGGCCAATCCGGACCAACAAATATAAGTAGTTTGGTCTTTTCAATTTAGATTATCTTCATCTTCTTCTCTGACAATTGTTCCAGTGTGTCAATCAGAGACCGGAAAGATAGAAAAGAGAGATGGCTAATCAAGGAGCGAAGAAGCGTAAGGAAGAGAATGCACGGCATATGGAAAAGCTACGTCGTCTTATCATCGCCTGCAATGTATTTTCTCATCATTTCCTTATTCAATAGCTTATGCCTTAAATAGTTTGATCTTAATCTATTGATTTGTTAAGAATTACTTGATTTGCTTGTTATTAGGAATTAGATTTTTGATGATGATATATTATCTGATTGGTCATTTTTGTTTTCTTGCTTCAAATTTCCTGTTTGTTCCTTGTTAGAAGTGTAATTTTTAACTTAATTTACTAAGTTGAGGTTGTCAATTGTGTATATTTAGGTTATATATGTCGTGGTGCGGATGGTTATCTTTCATTCCACATTCACGTGGAAGCACTGGGTGGGTCTAATTTTGACATCTGTGGCATATGCGATTCCATATCAACAGCTTTCTGCGATGGCACAACCTACATATGCTGATGATGGGGATCTTATGGATGGTGGATTTGATATGAGCACTGGTGGAATTTGTGGGTATGCGCTCCTCATTTTCACAATATTTATTTCCTTCCAATTGAATCTGTGGTTCTGTGATGTTTGTACATGGAGCATGGTTAATTTAAACCGGCAACTTTCCTTAAATAAGTGATTGAAATAAGGGGTTTGGTTCTTAATCTTGGAAATGTAACCAGACCATTAGGAACAAGAAATGATGTTTCTACAAATCATGTTATAATACTCTTTTATTTGTTGACTAAACTGGCATCTAGTTCGACCAAATTATATTGTAGTGCAGTGCACTTTAGCTAATAGTATTATAATTTTTTGTAAGTAATCATAAATCAGTTTAAAAATGGCAAAGTAGCTGATAACTTTGATATACATGAAGTGTTTAGACAAATTGAATAAAAAACATAACATACATAATTTTGTTGCTGGCTGCTAATTGATATGACCTTTGATGAAGGGCTTGTCAAAAGGCTTCTGAACTGGTAAGTAATCAAAGTTATGGAAGATGGTTATGTTTGTTGGTTTGAACCAAAGGATAATGTATAAGCATTCTGTTTCTCCAACTTTAATTTTTTTTGTTTGTACATGTAGATTGTAGTTCTTACATCAGCCAAATGATTGATTTTAGAAAGAATCGTCACTGATCTATAATTTAATTACATGAAGATGCAAATGATGATAAAATTCCATGCTGTGGCTTGCTGATTGTGTAGATGCTTTGTTCATTTGCTGAGTACTGACTGATTTTAGGACCATTCTATTATCTCTGTGCATTGCCCAAATAGAGTGGTTTGTTTTGAGGCAGATACAATTCTGCACAGTGATGTGCATTTTGTTAAGAATTTTTATATACTTGATTTTCCTAAATTTGGCCCACTATAATTAGCCAAAAATACAATTTCACTTAAAAACAACCTTAGATTTTTTTACATCTTGTAGACAATTGTGAATTAATCTGAATACCCTTCCTCGTATCTTCCTCTCCTTTCTTATATGATTTATTAGAATAACGCTATCATCTATTCCCTTCCATTTTTACTGTATGGAGCTAAAATTCTTCTTCTACCTGAAAGACAACCTTAGCCACAATGAATGTAGAATTATTATTTTGAGAGTATTTTTCATATTTGATGTGCTTACAATGTTCCGCAGTCATATGATCATCAAACACTAATGTCTAAATGCAGCATTCTAGTTCATGTTTTAGCCTTCTAGCTGTTAACAACAAATTGTTTCCAGATGTTGCTATTTTTTGCTATGTTATGTTTCTGTATGTAACAATAACATTCTTATGGTTGGTCATCTCTTGCAGCTATTTACATGATGTTGTCTACATCACAAGCTTTGTACAAGTCATGTCCATTCTCTCTGACAAATTTTGGTACACATATCTGGTGGTAAGATTCATTTACTTAAATTTTTATTTATAAATTGTGTTATGTATGTCTAAAATTGAATATGTTTGTCATAAGGCTTTCAGTGTGGTATGTGGCTCAGAGTTTGGTGATCGAGACCAACTTGTATATACATAGGATCATATTTTGAATTATCTTGGTGGAAGAGGTAATAGGAAATGAGTTTTAAAAATCAATAGGAAAGTTGCTTTTTAGCTTGAGTGACTAATAAAACAAATATTTCTCCACAGTTAGTCTCCCCTTATCTGTTTTCATTTGTTGGTCATCATATGGCAGCTTTCTTTTTCCTTTCTTATGTCATTATATCAATGGTCTTTATTGGGAAGTTATGTTTGTGTAGCCTGTTGTCTGCCAGCACATGCTATGAGTTTATCAGGGCCAGTTAAATTTTTCTGTTACCAGATACTTAAATCAGCTCAATTGTTCAGGTCTGAATATACTCTAGTAGCAAAATGGTCAACACTTGGTAGATTGTTTGGAAACTTTTTATCTGCATTATTATTAACTTCTAATGCCAACCACCACCTGCTCACGTCTGACCTCTTTGATCATCGTTTTTAGCTTTTATTGTCTAATTTACATAATAAAGTCATTTTTTATACAAGATACATAAAGGTCAACTTCCAATAGTATACTGAAATATTGACGAAATTGTTCTAGTGTTTGGCTCGAGATATCTTGTAGTACACTACCATAGATCAAAGGATGGTAGCATATTTTGAGGAAATACTCTAGTTTATTTCTTTTTCTTTCGGCATATCCATATTAAAATGGGTTTCTGCTTGATATTCTGCACTATGCTGTATAAATATCTCATTCTTGTGGCTTCACATAATCACGTGCTGTAAGATAAAGCAAGTTTTATATAAGTTCCCCAACACCGAGACCTCCCCATGCATCCGCTCGTCTCCATAACTCTGTTGGGTTATCCGATCTTGGGTAGCAAGATCTTCACAAAATAGAAGTCATCCCTCTGCAGAGTTATTTTTCCCACTGCTTTTTTTGGAATTATTCTAAAAGTTTTTCCAACAGAGCACTGTAAAATGTGATTGAGAGGTAAAGAACTTGTTCTTCAATGCTCAATACTTGAAATTTTAGTAACCACTCATTTCGGTCAAGCTAATACTACGATCCTGAGTTTATGTGTATCATTGGTGTCCTCTTCTTACAGATACGATACATAGGAAAGAAAGAAAGTTTGTCCATGTCAAAAAAGTGAGAGCACGTGTAGACGTAGTCTTCAAACTTGCTATTTTTTTTACCTTTTATATTAAATGCAGCCATTTGTATACAACATATGATTTTACCCTTCAAATGGTTTTTTTTTTGGCCCGAGGTAGTAAAAGATGTGTACACATAAATTGTTAGCAATTGTAAAATAGTTGCAGACGGTGATGTTAGGTACTTGCTAATTTTTTTTTTTAATGAATATATGGAGAATTACTGCTTTAGGTAAGACAAAGGAAGATAGATGTCATGATTTTACTATAGTTTCTTTTCCATGTTACAGATTCCGGCATTTGGAGCATACCAATCCTTTGGTTTCATTAAAGGATTTTTGCCGCAAGGTTCAGAGGTAGACATTGTTCACACTTGTCCCCTTCACTATATCTTGGAAGGCAATTGTAACATATAAATACCAACTCAATTCAAACTATGATTTTTTTCAACTAGGGAGACACAGAGGATGAAAAGACTCGCAAAAAGAGGGAAAAGATGGAGAAGAAGGCTTCACGAGGCAAGTTCGTCAAGTCAAGAATTAGATAATCAAACATTTGAAGCGATCTTACTACAAGTATGACAAATGCTGCTCTTAAATTTCAGACTACTATGAAAAGAAGCTGAATCGTATTTGCATAACTTACTCAAGTCTGTAACATTGCCATGGCTAAATCGAAATTTCGTTATCCTTTCCAAGTGAAGAAAGTAGGAATTTTGATGTAATCTATGCTTGGTAAGGTTTAGACAGCAGTATCAATTATACTTTTACTTTATATGTAAAATATTTTCTTCACTTGGGAGCAATTGTTATTGTTGCAGTCCGGTTTTATTTATACGCAGGGCAGGTTCAGGATTGAGATGTTGTGACTTTTTAATTCATAATTGTCGTGGAATGAAATCACTAGCCATAAAAGATAAGCTCTTGCAGTAATTAGCTATCAAAGATAAGTGCATCAATTCATGTAATGTCTGTCTTCATGCATAAACTCTGTAAAACAAATTATTTTTTCTATATCAAAATGTTACATTAGAAAACCAGTGATTGGTAAGCAATTTTTTTTTTCTTAAATTCATACTGATAGTTCAAATAATCCAACTCAAATAACTAGCACAATTTTCCCAAGAAATTAAATAATCTAATGAGTTGAATCTTCTAGCTAAAAGCTGCAAATGTATGCTTGAATAAAGAACACTGAAAGGGAAGAATGTGAAGAAAATATAATTTTCATTAAAAATTTGAAAAAGAAAGTAATATAATTGAACGACTATAATTTTTCTTTTTGCAGGGAGTGGCTTCTGACTGCAACAAGAAGGGCATGCAACACCAGACGACTTGATTTTCCAAGTGCCACACCCAAAAAAATATAATATTTAACTGATTACAAACCAAATAAATTTTAATCACTTTGTGGCCGTGCTGGCCGCTGCTTTTGGTGCCTGAACAGAACCTGTATTTCTGAAAACAAAACAAAACAAAATAAATGCTCTAGTTAATTACTAGAAAATGCAAAAAATACCATAATTAGGGATAGCAACTTGGTAACAGAATTAATTTGAAGCAGCTTACTTCTTTTCAACTTGGCCTTGACGACCACCTCTAACACCATCATTTTGATTTGCTTTTTGAGCTGTTCTGGGGCTTTCTCCGGCACCGTGTCCGGCGGCCGCAGCGGCCTGAGCATTGTTGATCCTTCCATCAGTGTTCGCTCGACTCCTCACATTGTCGTTTTGAGAAGTACTTGCAACATTTCTTCTCACACTCACAGCTTCATTTCCTCCTGTTTATAATAACCAAATAGGGCATAAATATAGTTCCAAAATTTTTTAATTCTTTTGTATAAAGTGTTTGAAAACAAAATGAATTTATTGTTTTCACTATTTCCCATGTCATATTATGCTTAAATTTTATTAGAAAATATTTAATTATATCTTTATTTCTGAAATTTATTTTCAGATCATGAACCAAACCAACTTAATTATTTCTTACCGTTTTCATAAAACATTCATTTTTTTTTTTGGTTAAAATTTTGACATTAAGGAAACAACGAAATATTATGAAAATTATAAGAGAGTAATTGTTAAAACCCGTAAAAATCTCAATCTCCCTAAACATTTCAACTTGCCTTTCTTCGGCTCCACGTAAACTTTTCGATCACCAAATGTGACAGGAGAAGCCTGCAAAATACGTAATTAATTGTGTCAAGAAAATTAGTAAATTGAAATTTGGAAAGTGTGAAGTAAAAAAAATTAACAATAATATTCACGATCGTAATATTTGAGTCATAATTTAATGTGTCACTCATATAATGGATGATGTATTTCATAACTTATAAAATTATTTAAGTACCATCCAATTAATGAATGACATGGATGACATGTCAGATAGGAATCAAATTGAGACTTAAATGTTGAGATGCCTATTATTGCTTAAAATTAAATATGAATTTATTAAAATGTTAATAAAGAAATTAACATTATACATGTGTGTACCTTGAGTGCATTTTGCATGGAGCTAATAGATTCAAACTCTACAAAGCTGAAACAATTTGGTCGAATCTGAAAATAAAAAAGGAGTTATAAAACAAGTGAGGAATAATTAATTGTGTGTAGGAATAATTAAATGTGAATCATACCTGGTTAGTTCTAATTCTAATACCATTAGATTTAATAGGTCCGAATTTGACAAAAACTGATTTGATTTGATCAGCTGTCACATCCATTGGCAAGTTTGCAACAAATATGACAGGATTCTTGGCTGCCAAAAGATAGGGAAAAAAAAAATGAATGAAAATCACATTAATTTTGAAAGAATCATTTATATCCGATATGAATGAAACCTAAGATTTTTATCAATCATAAACACCATTAAAAGTATATACACTTAGGAGGGACATTATCAATTTTCCCATATTGAAATTAATAGCAGGATAAGTGATATTAAATTATTTGTTCATAAGTAAAGGACAAAATTCAAACCTGCTTGATCATCAATATTATTTCTTAAGGCATTGTTGCTAAAAGGACCAGCTGATGATTGAGTTGTATTTGGACCTTTTTTCAAGTTAGGTGGTGGAACCCTATTTTGGAATGGAGAAGAATTGTCCTTCAAAGCATGTACCTAAATGAACCAAAAACAAATTAACTTAAAATAAAAAATTCCTGAATACAATTCTTGCAACATATATAGTACAACAATAATTTTGGGAACATGCACTTACAATTGATGCAAAGCTTTTTTTGGAAGAAGAATCTGGGGTTCTCGGAGTTTTAATTTCGGAAACAGCAGGAGGATGATCGTGATTGGCAGCAACACCTTCTTTCTCGGGAATTAAATTGTCTTTTGCCTTAATATGTAAATGATCATGGCTGCTGGTTTCTGCGGGCTTATTGACATTGTTAGTAATAGCAGTACTAATAACCTCATCCGAAGATGTCGCTGTACTTGTATGATTTGAAACTGAGTGATGATCCTGAACATGATGAGTTTGTGGCAAAGTTTCACTGATTGTTTTGTCATTTTTCTTAGTAATAACCTCATCAGGTAAAGCTGTTTTTGCTGCTTCTGCTGTTTTCGTTGTTGTGGTTGTTGTATGATTTGGTACTGACTGACTGGCAACTTGAACTGGCTCTGCAAGCACAAAGTTCATAATGTATCATACCAAAGTTGACAAGAGTGCTATTCATGTAGGTGCCAAAAGTCATCAAAATGGGATTGTAGATTTCATATCTAAAAGAGGAGAACATCTTAGGTAAGTCTGTTTTTACCGCATCATTATACTGAGAGATTCTAAAAAATCTCTGTTGTATTACACGTATTTAATAACATGTATTATGACATGTGTGCATGAATTCAAAAACAATAAAATTAAAAGTGAGATTAATGAAACTGAACTTAGCACACAAGTTAAACAAAGGCATACCAGATTCAGGGACCGAGGCAGTAATTGGAGCAGCCGTTTTATCAACATCATTAATGGGCATGGCCATTCCCACTGACATTTCATCATCCACAAATCTAAAAATATCATTTAAGACATAGAAGCCATTCTCTTGTGGAGCCAAGAAAAATGATTGAGAAAATTTCCTCTTCTCAGTCTTTGCACTCAAATACCCAGTTACCAAAACAACAACTCCTTTACAATAAGAACCTTGAGCATCTACAGTCAATATTTCTGTCTGGTAATTTTGGTACTCCAATGAGAGGATCCGATCATTTATTCCCTGCACTCTCAAGATTAAAAAGACTGGTCAGGCAAATCATACCACGGCCGATATGACGTTCTTTTAAGAGCACTGATGTTTAAAGAAAAGACTTTTTCAAAGTCACTCGGTCCGGTTTATTTTATTGCCATCTTGTCACCTCTGTGTCCATTTATCATTCATACACGTTAAAAATAGTATACTTACTTTCATTGTTGTGACAGAGGTCATAATTCCATCTGGTCCTGGGCGGCTCTGAAAGCTCGAGTCCTGATAAAATCTGTGAAGATGCTCAGGATACTGATGAAGAGCTTTGAAATATTGTTCCACAAAGGAATTTCCCACCAATTGTGGATCTACTTGGGCAGATGAATCTGCCTGAGCTGCCATCTGTGAATAAATAAAAATAAATAAATAACTCTATTAAACCTTTTGTGAGCTAGATTTTGAATCCTGATCAATAACTTGTACTGTTCTAAGAGATTTTACATACCAAACATAAAATAAGAAGCTACCGAATGCATTTTTTTTTTTTTTTTACTTTTTTACATGTTTTCAGAAAAAAAAATTTAAATATACTTTATTATTTTAATTTCATTTTATATACTATTTTAAAACAAAGTACCAAAATAAGTTTTTCTTTTTCGTTAACAAGCCCACCAAATATATTTAAAAAAGAAAAACAACATGTCAAAAACAATAGCAAACACGCTCATAACGATTAGGGTTTCTTGTGTAGTAATCAATATTCGAATTCTAACCTCTTGTAGTGCCTAAAAGATCATCTTACCAGTTTGAAAATATATAAGAATTGGTGAAAGCAATTTGAAATTGAAAGAAAAATTAGAAAAAGAAAGATTACACAAATTATGCAGCGGAAAAAAATTACAAAGAAATTAACAATACCTTTAACCCACTATTATCATGCATTATGCATTAGAGAAGATAATGAATAAGAAGAAATATAAACAAAGAAAGTAAATAATAAGAAGCATAAACAGAGAAAGTAGATAATTAATAACCTTCAGGTACCAGAAAGAAATTAAATTAAAGTATGTATTAATTGGAAAGAAAGAGTGGAAAAGAGGATTAAGTTTACTGAGAAATCAATCTCTTGAGTCCTGACCGCAGCGAGAAAAGTGCCAAAAACAAAGCTGACTAAAAGAAAATTTTTAAAGATAATTTTTGGATCACAGAAATTAATTCGGAATTTTTTTTTAAAGAGCCTAAATTAAGAGAGAGGACTGAAATAATTGGGACGTTAGAATCATTTATATATACGTACACACACACACACATACAAACACACAAATTCTCTTCCAACAAGGAAAAGGATTGTGTTGAAAATTAGGAGTACTAAGTTTAATATGATAAGAGAAACTAATTAGTTTTTTTTTTTCGATTAAAAGATAAAACACAAAGAGAAGAAAAACCTTGCAAGTTCATATATGCGAGCAGTGTTATTAATGTGATGAATAATAAATTATACATACAACTAAAATTATATATATAAACGGTGCGACAGAGATGTAACATAACAAATAAATAAATAAATCAAATTGGAAAATTTTGCTTAAAAATTGTACAAAATTAATGCATATTATATCTAGTGATGGAGCCATTGCATGTCTTTTAGTCACGAAGCATGTGGTGTCTTTGCCTGCGTTTCGATAATTTGTGCTGGCATCTTTTAATTATCGGTTGATTATTCGGAACTGCATTTGCTCTGTTCACCGTATTATATATATCTTTTATCGAAACTGGTTGAGACAGATTTCTATTGCATCTTTTAATCGATTTGTAATTGACAACATAGAAAGAAAGCACAATTTAGTCTAAATATTCAAAGGTCAGGATCTTTTTTTTTAGGGTGGGTTAAAATTACTTTTAGTGAAAGTACTAATTATGAGGTTTATTTTTTTAAAAGAAATTAAACCTCAATTGAAATAAAATCTCAATAAATTAGAATCTCGATTATATAATATATTTTTCTAATCCTAATTTGGTCCCGACATGCTAAATTATCATTCAATTAATTAATATTTGTCTAATTATATATTTTTATTAGTTCTGATGCTATAATTTATCGAGGCAAAAAGTGAGAATGAATTAGATAGAGAAAAAGAAATTGAGGATGAGATTAATAAATTAAAAAGCATAAAGAAAAGTTGAAATAACATTAAATATAATGAACTATTAACAGTAACATTATGAAAAAAAAAATTTTAGGACTTATTTGAATTTTTCCCAAAATTTTGGATGGCAACTAGTGGCTTCGTGTCACTGGGTTTTGTTCGTAGATGTGGCAGCCGACGTGATGGCGCTAAGTCCCCACTTAGCCAGCCACTTGACAGCACAACGAAAGCAACCCACAAGACCCACAACAGGGGTTATCATAAGAGACTAACCAAACCAACAAGGAATCGGAAACAAAGCAACAAACACACAATGTATGGCTTTTTACAAAGGCACCAACCCCCAATTTTTATTTTCACTCAGTAAGAAACTATTACAAAATAGCTCTAAGTTTTATGTGCCCAAGGACTCCACTCTCTCCACTAAATTCCGGATCCCTCAAACACACACACACCCACACTATTTATACAAGTTGCAAATGACACCCATTTGATAAGGTGAGGTGGCGCACTGCCCTTGCGCCACCTCATTTCTTTTCTCCAAGACTAGGCACCACTAAGCATGAATTTAGGAAGCACATCTCCACTCCATCAAGGATAAGGCAACCGTTGCCCACTAGCCTAGAAGCAAGGAAGTGATGAGTAACCGTACTGCCCACTTCTCTTGTCGTCATGTTTCTAGGCATGAACTCTAAGGCTATATATTCCGTTAGTTGCACTAACAACTACCCACTCATGCTTGTTTCTAGAACCCATTTCTAGAGAATGTCCAGCCAACATGCTCCACGTTCGACCGCCAATACCTGAACAATGCCCGTGTGTATAATCCATGCATGCCTCTATGTGCTCACATTGCACATTTGTGCGCTACCCCTCCATGCTTTTGTGCCTGCCACCCACCAACATAAGCGCTGCTCATACTTGCCTTGGCGCTTATGCTTGTGCCATCCCACATTCTGCCCAACTCGGCCTGTGCGAGCTTCTCATGTGCCATATGCCCGCGCGCTTACGAGATGTGGCGTGTGCTGCCCATACACGCCCATATGCGCACTATCTCGCTCTCTCTATGCTTGTCCAACATCGTGCACTTGCAGTTGCGCCCTAATCCACACGCCATACTTGTCTTGCTTTGGTGCTCACCCCCAAGCACGCCCATGTTGCTGCCAATAACTTGGCACAAGGCCACAAGCTAAGCTTTGGCATCGGTCATCATGGCCTAAGGCAATGACAAACCTCCCCAACCAGAAAAGCCCGACGTCCTCATCGATGGGGTAACAAAGTCTATCATAATCTCCCTCTAGTATTACCATAATGAAGCATGCACTTCCTTCTCCTTGACACATGCCCGTATGTCAACATTGGGCCCACCACGCACCCGCTGTGCCATCCTTAAGACCTTCAGATGTTCTGCCCATATGGAACCATTTGTTGCCCTCAAAATGAGTCCGCACCAGTAGCTTCTCTACAGGCCATTCTTCCCAAGAATGAATTTGTCGCCACCAATTGTTCCCTCTTAGCTTCCCATAATCTATCGTGTTTACACAAGATCCCACTTGCTCTCTCTATAGACCGCACAACAAAACTAGGACTTTGTTGTGATTTTGCAGAGAAAGTTTAAAGCTTCTACGGATTTGGCAGCCACATATGCCTTCCTCCACTTTAGGTCACCACACTAAATTTTCTTGCCCAACACATGATGCCCACTCCACCCAAGTGCACACCAATAGATAGGAAACTCTTACCGAACTCTTGTTTGCTATCTTAGAGTGGTCGAAGTCCCACGCTCCTTTGCCATTACACCCTAAACAATATGGGCACGCCATAGCCAGTACTTTTTTAAATGTCTCCCACATTCTCACTGTCAATAGCCCTTCAGTAATTAGAATCACTTACTAGGAACTCAACCTTTGATTTTAGTTCACCTTAGTTCTTTTCTTCTTCTGGCAGCTTGTCTAGTCAAGGTTCCAACAACACACCGACCATAGCTTCTTTGAATCCCTTAGTATACCTGTCAAGTCCCTCCCTAACTTGAACATGCTCCTCAACCATCGATATCATCGTAGAACTCCCTCGATCTAAACCACTCGACACTCGTACTATTCTGGGGGTAATGGTCCCAACTTACTGGAATTTCTAAGTTCACATTTGACCGTGCCCGACTCCTCCATGTCCCGATGCAAATGCATGGTAAGCGAGGTAGTATATGTACCTCTGCATTGTATAGGAACTCTTTTCCCAAAATTACATCAAATCTCATCATTGGCATAACAACAAAATTGGCTTCATGTGCTTGTGCCAACATTTAGGTTGGTTACCTCTATGCCATTTGGAACCACTTGATGATTTAAAGCAAGACTCATGGCAATGTTAGCTCTAACGACCTGCAGCCCAAGGTGTGATACCAAATTCGCCTTTACAAGGTTCGCTGTTGCACCCGTGTTTATAATTGCCCTTACTTCAACTCTATTAACCCTCACCACTGCACACATCAATCCCCCTAGGTAGGATTTGTCCCTTAAGAAACTCTCCAACATTTCTTCATCCATAGGTTCCTCATTTATCTTGACATTTGTGTTGTTCAACAGTTGTAATGGATTCATGCGCGTGCACCTACTTCAACCACCGAAGTTTTTGAAGACTCCCCTTCCATTTATTCACCAAAGTAAAGTATTCAATTTCTTATGGTTCAGACAATCCTTTACCGATGTGGGCTATTGCAGATGAAACACCTTGAACTCTTTTTTTCTTGCTGATTCCTTTGTTTGGCTTTATTCTAGCTATCATTCTTCTTCCTACCATCACGTGAAGAATTTCCTTTCTTGCCATCTCTTGATTTATTAGATTTGGAAAGAGAATTGTTCACGAATATGAAATCCACCAAGCCATCTGCAGCCGCAATTGCCAACGGTAAGTTCCTTACAGCCTACCTCCGCAATTTCGTTTAAGCCCATAGCTGCAAACCTAATATGAAATTGAAGAGCTTGTCCTCATCTGACATGTTCTTGATGTCCAACATCAATGAACTAAACTCTTTGATGTAATTCCCTACTAATCCAGTATGCTTCAGCTTTTTCAAGCTCTCCCTCGTAAGCGAGCCAGCATTCCCTGATAAAAAATGCCCCTTCAATTCTCATTTAAGTGTGTCCCATGTTTCAATTGTCTTTCACTGTGCTTCGACATCCTCTTGAAGCCTACTCCACCACCACAGCTTAGCATCACCCTCCAAGTACATGCTCGTGAAAGTGATACGCTTTGTCTCTAGCCCTCAAGCAGCTCGAAAGTACTACTCCATATCATATAGAAAATTCTCCAACTCTTTACCGTTCTATGTTCGACTATAAGCCTTAAATTCTGAAACCTTGACCTTCAAAGGCCCATCCTCCAAATATCAGGCGTTGCTTACTGCCCGTTTCAATAACTTCCTCTTCAATGTTTCCAATGCTTCTTTTCAACACCCCTGCCCATGCAGTAAAATCCTCCGTCACTTTGTTCAGCTTCTCTGTGAACTCATTCACAAACTCTCCACAAGTTTATTTCATGCTTGCTATCTCAATCCAGTTGATTTCCATGTTCTAAGCCAAACTCTCCAAGTCAAGTTGTAAAGTACCCACGATAGCATTCAATCACGCCAGCTTATCATTTGTTGATTCTCCTACCACCTTACCAAATTTCGATCTTTGACATTGGCAATTTGGGCATCCATCTTCGAACCGTTTGCAAACAATAGCTAAACATTATTCGTCTATTTCTAGTGTGCACGATTATGTTCGTGATGTTTGTCGTCAAGCAAAACAAACTCGTTTGTCTTTTCCAGTTAGTGTTATTCGCACAAATAAACCTTTTCAATTAATTCATTATGATATTTAGGGTGCTTTTTCTCAACCTTCAATTTCTATGGCGTATTATTTTTTAATTATTGTCGATGATTTTTCTCATTGTACTTGGTTATATCTCATGCATTCTAAAGCTGAAACAATAATTCACTTGAAATCATTTTTTGCTCTTATTAAAACCCAATTTGATTAACAAATTCAAGAAATTAGAACTAACAATGGTATTGAATTCCTTTCTAAGGAGTTGCAATCTTTCTTACAAATACATGGCATTATAAGTCAACGTAGCTGTGTGGCCACACCCTAACAAAATGGAGTGGTAGAGTGAAAGCATCGACATCTTCTTGAAGTTGTTCGCGCACTATGATTCCAAACAAATTTACCATTAAAATTTTGGGGGAAGTGTGCTGTTACAGCTACGATCTCATTAATAAGATGCCAACACCATTACTATCAGGTAAATCCCCTCATGAAATACTCTTCAAGTCCAAACCAAATTATTCTCACCTTCGTGTTTTTGGGTGTCTATGCTTTGCTCATAATCCTAGAATCAAAAATAAATTTGACTAATGAGCCAAAGCTGGAATCTTTATTAGATATCCTGTTAGGACTTTAGTGGTTTATTTTAATTTATTTCCTGTTAAGATTAGGTTTTCTTATTGCAATTATGATTTAGAGTTCTAATTAGATTACAATTAAGATTGTGGTGAACTATTATAAATAAGTGATTCTCATTATACTTTTTAAGCAAGCAATAATAAAATTAATTCCAACTCTTGTTAAATTTTCTCTCTTCCTTTTAACTTCTTAAATTCTTCATCTATTCTCTCTTAAATTCTCTAATCAAAGGAAGAGAGAAAAATTAACAAGGGTTGGAATTAATTTTATTATTGCTTACTTAAAAAGTATAATGAGAAGTACTTATTTATAATAGTTCATCACAATCCTAATTGTAATTTAATTAGAACTCTAAATCACAATTGTAATAAGAAAACCTAATCTTAACAGGAAATAAATTAAAATAAACCACTAAAGTCCTTACATATCCATAAGGCCTAAAAGGATACCATGTATATGACATTGAAACTAAAACTATTTATACTTCACGTGATGTTATCTTTCATGAAACAATTTTTCCATTTCATAATGCATTAGCCAATCTTGACCATGAACCTGTTTTACCAAACCCACTTCAAGATTCCTTTGACTTTAATTATCCTCCATTACCTACACATGATCTTCAACTACCACCAGATACAACCACCAACGACCCCCCAATTGAATGAAATACCCATACTTGATACTAATTCTAATAAACAATCTAAACAAATTATTGAGTCACGACCTCAACGTGATCATTGCCCTCAAACATACCTTCAAGATTATCATTGTTCATCAGCTTCCCATGAACTTTCACTTACTGTATATTCTTCTGAGCAAACAAGTAAGCTAGATCCTATTTTTCATTATATTTGCTATGATAGATTTTCCACTGCGCACAAATATTTTCTTTTAGCCATATCTTCCACAAGTGAACCAACTACATTTGGCCAAGCTGTGAAAATTCTAGAGTGGTGTGAAGCATTGGTTGCTAAAATCAAAGCCTTGGAGCAGAACAATATTTGGGCACTAACTAAGCTTCTAGAAGGCAAAAAGCCTATTTTGGATGTAAATGGGTGTACAAGATAAAATTCAAATCCGATGGAAGCATAGAACGTTACAAGGCTCGTCCCGTGGCTAAGGGTTACGCCCAAAATGAGCGAATAGATTATCATGCTACTTTTGCACCTGTGGCAAAATTAGTCACTATTTGTGCTTTATTGTCTTTGGCTGCAATTAAAGGGTGGTTTTTACATCAACTTGATATAATAATACATTTTTACATGGAGATCTTGATGAAGATGTTTACATAACCTTGCCACCGAAATTTTCACGATAGGGGGAGCCACTTGTTTGTAAATTAAACAAGTCATTGTACGGTTTAAAGCAAGCGTCACGGAATTGGTTTGGTAAATTCTCAACCACAGTTCAAGCGGTTGGTTTTTCTCAATCTAAGGTAGACTACTCTCTTTTTACCAAGATACAAGGGAACTCTTCAACTTTATTCTAGTGCACGTTGATGATATCATAATTGTGGGAAATGATGATTCTGCCATCATGGACTTGAAAGCTTTTCTAGCCAAGAATTTCTTTTTCAAAGATTTAGGAAGGCTGAAGTATTTTCTTGGGATTGAGGTGGCACATTCTAGGCATGGGATCTTTTTATGTCAAAGGAAATATAACTTATACATTTTACGAGACATGGGTATGCTTGATGCAAGAGTTTCTGACTTTTCCTATGGAGCAATAACTTCTCCTTAAGCCAACTGATGGTGTTCTATTGCCAGAGCCTTCACAATATAGAAGGTTGATTGGTAGACTCATTTATCTCACCATCACATGACCTGATATTGTTTATGTAGTCCATCTTTTGAGCCAGTTTATGCAGGAACCATGGTCTAGTCATATGGATGTAGCTTTGAGACTTTTACGATATTTGAAGGGATCTCCAGGCAAAGGAATACTTCTATCTTCTTCATGCAAATTACATATTAGTGGTTATCGTGATTCTGATTGGGCAAGCTGTCTAACCACGTGTCGATCCGTTACTGGTTATTGCATTATGCTTGGTTCTAGTCCAATCTCCTGAAAGACCAAGAAGCAATTAGTGGTATCTAGTTCTTCAGCAGAGGCAGAATATCGGTTGCTTGCCACATTAACCTGTGAGCTGCAGTGGCTTAAGCTTTTATTTCGTGATCTTGGTTTTTCTCATCCAGAGACAATGACAGTCCTTTGTGACAATCAAGCTGCTATCCATATTGCCGAAAATATGATCTTTCATGAATGAACTAAACACAGAATTGGCTTGTCATTTTATTCGTGACTAGATCCAAGCTCGATTGCTTGTTCCTTATTATATAAGGACATCCCTGCAAATTGCAGACCTCTTTACAAAACCACTTGGAAAGGATCCATTTCCTCGACACATTGGCAAGCTGGGCATGATTGACCTCCACGCTCCACTTTGAGGGAGAGTATTAGGAAATCAATTGTGAGCAATCATGATGATACTATAATCAATTATTTCATAATAATCATAGGATTCACTTTCTTGTTTGACATTGTCTATTTATGTATATTGTAATTTTCCTATTTTGTACACTTGACTTTCTTTGTAATTCATCTATAAATTATATAGTTTCTTGAGTCTTCATGACATAGAAGACCATACAATATTCCTTTGCCTCAATTCTCTTTCTCTAGATTTTACAAAAATTAATATATTAATTGATCATTCTGTCAAAATACCAAAATGTAAAGTATTAATTTCTTCACCTTCTTCCTTTTTCTCTTTGAGTTCTCTCTACACCCAAAATTTTCACAGCACACTATTAAAATGCTGGCGGATAAGATTAACCTCTTCCAATGTATAACTTTTAAATGTAAAGTTGTTGAGATCTGATTTCTAAAATCAAAGGTAAAGAATTAACTGCCTCCATTATTAAAAAAATTAAGTTTGCTTCTAGGAATTGCTTATTTTTTGTACAACGTGTTTGTTTGTATCTAAGATAACAAAATTATAAATATCACAAGTTTTTAGTCTATTAATTCATTAAAAAAATCATCGATTCACTAAAATAATGAATCTGATTTGACTACTTTTCATGACCAAATGATAAAAATGAAGATATAAATATGAAGAAAGGGTGTACAGATAAATTATGTTTGATATGATTATAGCCGATTATCCTTTACAATAACTTACTGTTGACTTATTTTAATAATAAAAATAATTTAAAATTAATTATTCGAATAAATAACCTCATTTGCTAATTAATCAATTAATTAACTTCATAATACATGTGTTTAAACAATTTAATTAAGGTGTACAATTAATAGTTGACCCTTGATTAATTTATTCCTTTATTTAATTTGTGCCTTTTATTTTATAGTGTTGCCTGCTTTTATCAATGATGCCACCAGAAATTGTTGGTGAGAAAATGGATTCCAAGCGCATATATGATGCTGTCAATATCATCCTTTCATTTCAGGTACATTAATTTTGCTTTTGAATTAACTCTTCTTAATTAATTGTTCTTTCAAAGCTAAAATTAAGTAATAATCTCCGTTTTTATTTAATTTATTGCAGAGTAAAATGGAGGTTTATCAGCCTGGGAACTAGCCAGAGGCCAGGCAAGGTTGGAAGTAAGCCTAGCATTACTATTTAGTTCCTGATTGTTACTATCATAGCTGTTGGATCTTATTTTTTAAGGGTAATTAATATTTCACTCAGATATAATTAATTGCTTAAAATTAAAAAAAATTCCCATGTAAATTTAAAGGTTGAAATAGATTTTAGAGGAAATAGATATATGAAATGGACCTTTTGAATAATTTTAAAAAATATGAACTAAAGGAGCATTTACCTTTTGCATAAGACAATTTGTACTTGTCGTTTTAGGTGCTAAATCCCACAGAATTTTGTAGAGACATTGAGGTTGAGCATGCATATGTCGAATGCACTTCAAGATCAATCCATGCTTTAATTTTATTCAAGAAATTGTATCCAGAACACAGAACAAAAGAGATCAATAATTTCACCAAAAACACCGTTTGCTATTTGGAAACTGTACAATTACCTGATGGTTCATGGTAAATTTCTCTCCAATTTTTCAATTATCAAATTTTTTTTTTTTTTTGGTTGCACATCAAGTTTTTTGTACTTTATGTTATATCAGACAAAAATACTATTTTACACTTTTTTTTTTTTAAATAAACTAACATTTCATTCACCATAAGTGAAAATCAGTACATCATCTCATGTAGTACAGACATAGAATTATAAAAACGACCTCAGCAAATATCTATTACGAGTACACAATTGATTGAATTAATGTATTTCCACACTAAAGAACAAGAGAAAAAACCGGTGCATTAAAGATTCTTGAGTGAAGTATCTCCGCCACCGAAGAAGAAGCACCCAACAGTGCGCCATTCACCAGATAAAGCTCTATCATAAGAAAATCAATGCCTATGAGATTTAATAAGTCTGACAGTCATTTCAAGGTTAATTAAATCTCTTTAAAGCATATTGATTTTCTAATTAATAAAATATTTGAGGTATTTATTCAGATATCTTAATTGCATAAATATTTTTAAAAAGGTCCATTTAATCATATTATATGTATTTATGTGATCATCATATGGATTCACAGAAGACATAAATACAAGTTATCTTATGATTAAATAAATTGAGTTCGCAGTTGATAAATAGAGTTGGGCGCTCTATTTATGTTTAGACTGTAGTAAATCATCGAATGATTTGTCTTGATCATGTATGAATTTATTGATGTAGTTTGACTACATTGAACTGGATCACATATGAGATTTAATTAACCTTGAAATGACTGTCAGACTTATTAAATTTCATAGGCATTGATTTTATTGCAATCTCAATCTTGAGTTAATTATAGTTTCATGTTTATGATTGTCATTTCATTTGAGTTACCAATGGGCACGACATACATTTGTAGTCAAGATTACCCGGTATCTTGGTAAAAGTAATTATAAGCAGTGAGATTATAGATTAACAAAATAGAATTTGTACAACACATCTCTTGACGGGTTTTCGGTACTTGATCATAGAATTCTCTGGCCAGAGTGTGTCAACATAATTAGTATGTTGAAAATGATCATTAGAGAAAGCCAGTAAGTGTCAAGGAACAAGATGTAATTAAATTGATTGGACAGTTGAGATATCAATTTAATTAGCGATGTGGTACAAAGGATTGTTCAGTAAAGAAATCAATGTGGCATGGGTCGAATTATTATTCGAGAACACTATCCTAGATAGCATACAATTATGGAGGTCAGTTCCAATCTTTTAGTGGAGTAGATTTAGAATTAAATAATTGGGCTAGTTTAATTATAGGCCTAATTATTGTAGCCACTATTGTATGTACCCATATGATCCCCGGGTTAGCTCATTTAATTGACTGCACCATTACTGGGTTGATAAGCAAGATAACTAGCCATTTGGCTTAAAAGCCTAAATATATTATTTGGTGGAAGACTCTATTTAATATGCTTATGTGTAAGGGGCCTTGTGTTATTTTACAAGGTGGGCCCCTATAACAAGAATAAGTGTAACGTGGGCTTTATTATTTTTTAATTTAAATCAAATATTTTGATTTAATAGAATTAAAAAATAAGCCTAGGGTTTCTACCAATAGGATATAAAAAGACTTGTTCTTTTTCAAAAGAATAACAGAGCCACAATATACAGAGAAAAGAAATTTTTCTCTCTAACTTTAAGAGGAAAAATTTTCTCTTGCTAGTTGCTTTCTAGTAGTAAAAAAAAGGCGCCCACACGTCAAGTGCAGATCAAACTTGAATCATATCCTGGAAGATCATTGGTGACGGATCGTGATCTAACAGAATTGGTGGTGACAGTTCGTGACTTGGGAGCCCAGATTACTTCTACGAAAAAGCAAAGGTATGATTTCTAGATTATAGTAATTCTATATGTTGTATGAGAAACGCAATCCTAATATTTCCGCTGCAAAAACTTTTTCAAACCAACACGAACAGCATCGGCTATGATGGACAGGCCATCTTCTCCATATGTTAATGATATTTATGAGCTGACGTCTGCATTTTATAAAATGCAAAAGTAAACTAGTTATTGGTATATAAACGACAAAAAACAATATATAAACTTCAATGCAGTGTTTGTATTTTTGTAGTTCATATTTTTGTAGTGCGTTGGATTCATGATTTTTATCATTCTTGAATCTATAGTTTACAAAATGCAGACGTCCCACGTGATCTGAAGGACTTTGAGGATTTTTACAAAGAGTATTATTGGGTGTGAATGTTTACATATTCTAAAATATATATTAGAAAATATAGTTTAGCTACAATATAGTGTCAAATTTTAATTAAACCGCATTAGTTAACCCCAAATTTATATTCAAATTGATAATCAATCCTCAACTTGAAGATAGTAATTTTCCCCGGCGGGTACAAGTAAAGAGGAAAAAAAAAAACAATTCAACATATGGTGTGTGTTGTACAATTGCTGTTAAAATTAAACATTCATTTTTTTATTTTTTTTTCATTTTATAATTATGTTGTTTAATTATTGCAGGAAATTACAGGAGTTTGCCTGAGGAACTTGATGTTACATTACACAACATGCATGTAGGAATGTTTTACCTCTTTGTGCGCTTGCTGAATACCGTAGGCAAGTTCCATTGTCTTCTAAGTGTGTTTAATTTGTTTAAATCGAGAGCAAATTAATGGAAAAATGATGTGTTTAAAAAATAAAAATAAATGCAATGATATTTGAACTCTTATCTTTCTGTATAGAAGGGTGCAAATATTATTGCTTTTTATGTAATTTACAGGAGCTGTTAGTTTTTTTCCTTCATGTTATCGGGCCATCTTATTTTACGTACATCTTATTCTGCTTTAGTCATAATAATAATAATACAACTCTGTAAGAGTTTCCCCTTAAATATTGCTCAAAAACAGGAAAAAACAAATGCTAAAAAAAGATGTAAAACAAGTTGTATTATATCCTCCCCATTAATTGTGGGTTTATTTAACTAATGGATTAGTTATTTAGGGATATGGCAACCGTGGATCTATAATTGTTTTTCTATATCCAGATCAGAAATAAAAATAAAGATTCAGATTTGTTTTAAATTCGGAAATAAAAATTATGATCCAAATTAGTTTGTTCCGAATATGTCATGAATTATCAATTTAAATTTTTTAGCAATTAAGGTTAATTTTAAAACGAATACAGGTTAAAAAAGAAAATTAACAAATTTAATGTTTATTAAACTCTAAGCAAATCCAACCTAGTTCACCAGTATTTGCAGGGCGTGGTTTGCTGGCTCCCACACTGCTTATCACAAAGATCAATGAACGCCTAGGGAATGTTGCCGGCCCGACTCTTGAACTCACACTTGGCAGATCAGCAGATCAATACTGATTAGATAAGCCCAGGCCATATTTTCATACGGCTCAAATTGACTTATTTGTTCATGAGCAAATCAACCAAAACCAACCCACAAGCCTAAATCACTGATTCTTGCATAATAAAAACGGACAGGTCTAAATCCCGCACCAACAAGCCTAAATCAACCCAAATAATTATTGGTTTAGTGATAGTAAAAACTCAGCTCAGTATTGAATCCTTATTCTTTTGGAATTAGTTTCTCAATTTGACTTAAGATCAGTTTGGTAATACTGTAACTTTTAAAATAATTATTATTAGTTGTTTTGTAGAAGTAATCAATTGAGTAGATAATCGATTAAACCTCCCACAATAATATTTATTTTAAAAACATTATGAGTTTTAAAAGCAAATATATGCGTTTGGTAAATCTTACTATTAAATTACAGTAAGAATACAAATGATTGAAATTGATATAATGTTGAATAAAATTTATTTATACATTTTAGTTAGGTAAATATACTATTTTTATTATTATTACATATAATAATTTATTTTTATTTTATTATCTCAATATAATTGGTAATGCTAATAGTCATCTCTTTAAATTTAATAATTTTATTTTGTTGGATATCTATGATATATAAATGATGATAATATATATGAAATCGTATTATCTATAAAGCTGATTTTTAAAATCAGATTTTGAAAAGAAAAGTTAGTCTTTTCCTGCTTTTCAAAATTTTTTATAGAATGAGGTGATTTTTATCAAAAGTAATTTTTAAAAAAAATTACTAATTACTAAATTTATTTTTTTATTTTTTAAAATCACTTTTGAATCTCCCAAAAATTATTCCGAACAGGTTGGCCAAAGAAAATGTTATACAACGTTTTTATTAGGTTACGGAAATCAAATGACACGGTATTGTGCCATACAGCAAGATCGATTGGGTTAATGAGTCGATCTCTTAAGAATTGAATATATGAATTATTAACAAGCAATGACGGAGCCACTGAGGGATTTGCAATGGGCAGCTGCTCCCGCATATCACAAAATTTTCAGAAGATATGTTCTATCCAGTTCACTATGAAATTATAAATTTTCCCATATATTGATTAATTACTTCATTCATTTAAGTTCAATTTTTTTTAAAAAAAAATATCTCATCTATTTATAAATTTTAGCCCAATTTTAAAATTTAAATTAAGCCCAAACCTCCAATTGAATGGAATCTATTAAATATATGCCCAATCCAATAGAATCTACAAAGATATCGTTAAAAAAAATATATCTAAAATCATATTTTAGCTTTTCTTGATTTGAGCATTTTGTTGCATTTCCCTTAAAGGCTAAAAAGCCTTGATTTCTAGCTAAAACTTTGATACAGCGTACAAGCATTGCATTACCATTTCTTTGGAGCAGAACAGCAAATCAGCAATAGAGGAGAAGAAAAGACAACATCCTATAAGTCTAGAGTATAAAGGCAATTGTATCAAATGTTAGATGGTCTACGGCCTCTCTCAACTCGAAAAGCCAGCTCAAGGGATGAGGTTTTTCCTCACACTCATAAACTCACCACCAGCTCCTTTCACAACCGATGTGGGATAACCCCAACAATCTTCCCCTCACACATTGGACCTTGGGTGTTGGGTTAGAAGCATAGACACTCATTCTCCCTATTAGATTGTTGGGCTGAGATGTTAGTAAACCTAGGCTCTGATACCACTCTGTTGGGAAAGAAACTCACACAAGCAGATGTAAATCAAGCGAAAATAATCTCTTTCCCTCTTTGTGTGATTAAAAACCTTGAGACCGTAGTCCGATATAGCCTTCCACTATATTAATAATGGGATACGTGTTAGGTGGTCTAGAGCCTCTCTCAACCCTAAAAGTTAGCTCAAGAGATGAGACTTTCCCTCACACTTATAAACTCATCATCAAATTCTTCCACAACCGATGTGGGATAACCCCAACATCAAATATTGGCATATAAATATTATAGTAAAAATCTTTTAATATTTTGTATGTTTTATTCCTTGTTTGCATTTTATATTGATAAAAAATTTAGCTCCCCGTTAATTTGATATTCTAGCTGCGCCAATGAGTAATGAGTCCATATTTGATCTTTACGTCTTATTCTTGTTTATAAAAAAAATTAAGACTTCTCTTTTATATACATTCTTGTGTTATTTTTTAAAAGATAGGGGCAGGCAAGGTTTATATATTCCTGGCAATAAAAAATTTCTTTATTTAGTTTAAAATCTCCGCCCATCAAAATTCTTTGTCGACTTATAGATGGTAATATTCACCCGTAGGTTACTAACATGCGACCATAATAAATAATAATAATAATAACAACAAAAATTATATGCAGTCTCTCTTTATTTTTTTCAATTACATCAAAGAATACAACACAAATGCTAATTATAAATACAATCCAATGTCGCATCAAAGTTGAAGTCCAGTCCAAACGCTTAAAACAAAAAAAAAAAAAAAAAAAAAAAAAAAAAAAAAAATAATAAACTCTCTCACCCATAAAAAAAATTGAACAGTGACCATATGCTCAAATTTTTTTTTTTTTTTGTTTATTGACTTTTTCCTCAATATCCTTCAAATAAAATAAAATAAAATTTAAAAATAAAGACCATAACACTAACAAACATATAATAATAATCTCCGAAAATAATGAAACAAAATTCACATAATTCTCATTTTTTTTGTTCTTTTTGGGTTTGTTTCAACATCCTGCAAAATTAAGTATAATTTCCAACAGATTATTATTATTATTATTTTTGGATAAAAAAATAAATAGAGAGAACGACTTTGAAAAAATTTCTCTCTTTTCAGTTATTATTATTTCTTTTTTGACTTTGTCTTCAAGATCCATCAAAATAAAATAAAATAAAATTACCCGTAGATTTTTTTTTTTTTTTCTCTGTTGGCCTGGCAGATAGAGTGCTGATCATTAAGATGCCAGGATCCGATGGCACTGCATACAAATCCAAATCCAGGAGACCAAAATGTGAGTTCCTTGAATTCTTTTTTTTCTTTTTTCCCTTTTTCCCTTTTGTTTTGTCACTTCTCCATAACATGAACATTAATCACGATCATTAATGTTCATTGTGTTCCGGATAATTCCTGAATGGAAAATTAATTTGCTTGCCATTTTATGGGCAAGAAATTTTGTATTTTACCAATTAGAATTGATATATATAAAATCAACTACTTAAGTTAATTAATTGATTAATTTTTTATTTGTTGCAGATTCTCAGTTTTCCCAGCAAGAGCTTCCTGCATTAAAATTAATTCTCACACCAGGATATGTAAATCTTAATTACAGGCTCTCTCTCTCTCTCTCTCTTTTTAATATTTTTTCTTTAAATTCAATTCCTCTTAATCTTTTTCAGGTGATTTCAACATTTATCGTTGTTGGATTAATCTTCATTCCGATCGGCCTTATTTCGTTGTTTGCTTCCGAAAGTGTACCGTATTTTCTACCAATTTTTTTTTATTTTTTCATTTCTGAAGTTTCTTTCTTAATTTTTATTTTTCTTTAAAAAGGTTAGCCTCTTGCTCTCTAAAATTTAATTTCAGTAGTCAGCTAAATAAAATTATTTAAAAATCACCCGTCTAATTTTCTACCGACATTTCTAATTAATCAACTACTAATCAAATGATATTAAACATAAGTTTATCTTTTCTTTTTTGGCATCCAGGTAGTAGAAATTGTTGATCGATATGACCATGAATGTATTCCTAAAGATTTCCGGGATAATAAGGTTGAATTTATCAAAAACAAACAAACTAACAAGTCTTGTACCAGGACTTTTACTGTAAGTCCAATTTTTTTTTCCTTTATTTATGTGTTTATCTCAAAATTTATGCGACATTCATTAAATATTTATAAATTTTTCATTTTATTATCATTATTATTACAACCAATACTAATATTATTATTATTATTATTTAAATTTAACCCTCACACTTGACGTTATTTCTTTTGCTGACCTGCATCAAATAGATTGTTTTCAGGTTCCAAAGCAGATGAGAAGCCCTGTATTTATCTATTATCAGCTTGAAAACTTCTATCAAAATCATCGCCGGTATGTAGAATTTATGTAATTGCACAAGAGTAGAAGTGGATCTAGAATTTAGCATTTGCTGACTTTTTAGTGCATTTGGCCTCCCTCAGATTTGTATAATTTTGTTGTTGCCGATTATATATTTTATAATTTCTTAATTACAGGCCTCCTGTCCTATGCATGTTATTAGCCTCCTCAATTTTATCGATATAATGTTACAGCCTACTTTAGTTTATGTTTCCTCCATTATGGACCTTGTCGAGTCAAATTCCTGATTCCGTACCTTATGGAGAGTCAAAATTTTGTATATAATTGTTGGGGAATTTTAATCCCCACCTAAGATCTTGTAAGCGAAAATATCAAATAAATAATAAATATAAAATAGATGGAGAATAAAATCAATCACACAATATAAGAATTTATGTGGAAAACTCCTATACCGGAGAAAAACCACAGCCGTCAGTGACGATGACAGAAAAATTCACTATGTGAAAAATTATTACAATCATTATATTTTCCTCATACCCAAACCCTAATAACATTCAATATCTCAGTAGCCCTACCATTTCTCTCACACTAGAAACTGCCTATTTATAGAAAATTGATTGTTGTGTTATAAAAACAAGTGAACCCAACCTCCCTATATACAGTGATTATTTTTTGTACAAAAAATATTCATTTTCTTATACTAGTTGTATTCCTCCTTGAGTAAGTTAAATCCCAAAGAGAAAACTACTTAGTCCTTAAATAGGAATCATACTAAATAAGAAAACTATTAATAAGAAAAGCCTAATAAATATCCTTATTAAAAAAGGAGACATTTTTCTTAACAATCTCCACCTTAGCGAGTTTTTCAATTAAGTGACAAAACATGATCCACACAATCACGTTGTCTTCACCTTCTTTTACTCCACTAACCACTCACATAGGGTTTATAATAATCATTCCACCATGAGTAAATCTTGTCCTCTATCCAGTAGCCATAATTCTCTACACCGAGACTTGTCATATTCTACCTTAACCAGAGTACACATATTCGGGACATGTCAATCACCTTGCTGAAAATACCCACTCTCATGTTTGGCTTCTTTAAGAGTCCTCAGCCATCAACATAAAAAATTCCACCACGCACCTTACATAAATGCCAAATCATGCCTTATGTACAAATCTTGTGGATCCGCTAACAGTAACAAATCCTCTTCCATGACACACCAAAAAGGATAAACCAGTCCCTTATGGAGAAAAGAGACATACCACTAGCTAACATTTTTAGTATCTCCATCTACTAATTTAGAGCTATTTGCCAAACTTTTTCTATTCCGACAATCTTCTTTAAGGTGCCTTGTTGTCTACACACCTCCAGGGGTTGCCACCAATGGGAACATGGTTTACATCGTTCTTGCTTTTCTTGTGTAACTAGATTGAACCAATGTGTCCTTAACTTGAACTTGTCACAAGTTAAAATTGATTCTTCCATCAAACTTTTCAACTTCAATCCTCACAGGATTTGAAAATTTGCTTGCAGATATAATTGCTTTGCAGAACAACCTTTAGCTCTGATACTACTTGCTAGGGAATTTTAATCCCACCCAAGATCTTGTAAGCAAAAATATCAAACAAATTATAAACATAAAATAAATGGAGAATAAAACCAATCACACAACACAAGAATTTACTTGAAAAACTCCTATACCGAAGAAAAATCACGGCCCCCAAGGACGACGAGAGAAAAATCTACTATGTGAAAAATTATTGCAATCACTCTAGTATTTTCCTCACATCCAAACCCCAATAACACTGAATCTCTCAATAGTACCGTTTCTCTTACACTAGAAACTGTTTACTTACATAGAAATGATTGTTGTGTTATACAAACAAGTGAACCCAACCTCCCTATATATAGTGCTTATTTTTTATAGGAGAATATTCCTTTTTTTATATTAGTTGTTTTCCTCCTTGAGTAAGTTAAGTCTCAAATGGTAAATTACTTATTCCTTAAATAGGAATCTTACTAAATAAGAAAATTATTAATAAGAAAAGCCTAAGAAATATCTTTTTTTAAAAAAGAGACATATTTCTTAAGAATACATTATATTTAAGTAAGAAAGAAATTGCTTGGACATATTAATTGGATGCTAGTGGTTCAATTGATAAAATCTCTTGTGATATACAAGAGATCTGGAGTTTGAATTCCATTCACATATATGGGGAGGGAATTTAATTTTTCTTTAGTAAGAATTGGATGAGAATTTAAATATTTTAAATAATTTAGTTAATTTGAGAGTCTGAATTTTTTGAGGCAGATATGTGAAAAGCCGAAGTGATAAACAGCTTCAGAGCAAAAAAGATGCTGCAAATATAAGAGAATGCAAACCAATGGGGGAGACAGATAATAATGATCCAGTAATTCCATGTGGGCTAATTGCATGGAGTTTGTTCAATGACACTTATGGATTCTCAGTAAAAGAAAAGGATTTAAAAGTGAATAAGAGAGACATAGCATGGGGAAGTGACAAGAACTACAAATTTGGAGCTGATGTCTTCCCTAAAAATTTCCAAGTTGGTGATGTTGGTGGTAAAAGCCTTAATTCTAGCATTCCTGTAAGTAAATCTTCTTACATTATCATGATTTAATTGTATTCTAACTCCATACGATTTAATTGTAGATGCATCCTTTGATGTATCAGATGTTTACATTATCAATCAGTTTCTTGCCCGTTTATTTTGTGTTGCTTTTACTTTAATACACATTCTAATTACTAGCTCCATATGATTTAATTGTTGGTGCATCCTTTGATGTATGAGATGTTTCCATTATCAATCATTCTAATTACGTTTGTTTTGATTTTCTTTTACTGTATTATACATTCTAACTAGTGATTTTATTGATATTAATAGTTGTCTGAACAAGAGGATCTTATGGTTTGGATGAGAACTGCGACGCTGTCAACTTTTAGAAAATTATATGGGAAGATAGAGGATGATCTTCAAGCAAATGATGTTATAACAGTTGTAATTGAGAACAATTATAACACGTATGATTTCAAAGGCAAAAAGAGTTTGGTGCTTTCAACTACAAGCTGGATTGGTGGCAAAAATGATTTTTTGGGCGTAACGTTTATTACCATTGGTGGAATTTGCCTGTTCTTGGCAATAACCTTCATACTTTTGTATGTCATTAAGCCAAGGTGAGCAAATTGGTCTAACATCTTATCGATTTTCTCTCAAAAAAACTAAGGTTAATTTAATTGAAAAAAAAAAATCTTGGATACTCTCTGTATATACTCTCATTTTTTATATTCTTGTCACGAGTATATACATGATTGATTTAATGTTGCATGCGGCAAAAATCTAACAACAGAGACTACCACACTAGAGTTATCTAAGTCTTTTTCATTGACAAAGTTTTCTCTGTTGTACAAAAATTGGTTTAAAATCTTATTTATTTTCTCTGAAGAAACAAAGGTTAATTTTGCTGATTGACAAAAAAAAAAAAAAAGAAAGAAAAACCTCGAGTGTTTTCGGTGTATACTCTTTCGTCCATTGAATTCTTGCCACGTGTACATTTACTCATACACACTTTGTTGAGAGTTATATGTGGTAAAAATTCCTATGGCAGATGGTGGCTGCACTAGGATTATTCAAGTCTTTCATTGACAGGATTCAAAATTGTACAAATTAGGTTTCACGATTGCACAAACTTATAGATTTTCTAATTTTTCTTTTGTTGCAGGCCACTTGGGGATCCATCATACTTGTCTTGGAACAAAAATTCAACTCCAACGCCAGGAAGATAAATTAAAATTTTTAATCGTTTCAAAGTTTGTTCAAAATTTTCAGTTTATTGATTTAACTCCTTGTCATCTTTCCTGGATAAATATTTGTTTCCACATCATTCCAAATTGATCTATCTCAATTTTAAGCTAGACAGCGCAATCTAATTACAATATACAGCAGTATTAAATTTAGAACTAGCTAATCTCTTAGTCGCATGTCTGCAATTTAAAATGCAGAAACTAGATAATGCAGCCTATTTATGCTCATACTGTTTTCTCTAGCTCAAATTCACATTTTAAAATGTGCATGCTTGAGTTGCAGTTTTTATAATATATATTCACTCTTAACATATTTTTATTAATTGTTTGCATTTTAAAAACATGTACATGAACAAAAATCAAATATCTCCCAATTAAAACATCAATTGGCCAGAAGTTGCGAAAACTAATCCATGATTTCTGCCCCTTCCAACATGCAGGTAAAAGAATTGAGACCAAACAGCATCAGGAAGATGAAAACATTTGAGAACAATCATCAACCCTAGCAAATTTACATTAATCTATAAGAGTTGTATTATATAAACATGGAGCAAACAAAAGTTATTCAATAATCAACTGTTAATTAGCATCACCAGTAGAAAGTGACATACTGTATTTGTATTTGAGGTAAGATTTGATAAACGGCTCCAGTTCCCCATCCATTACGGAAACGATATCAGATGTCTCATGGCCAGTTCTTACATCTTTGACAAGTTTGTAAGGATGAAACACGTAGTTTCTTATCTGCTGGCCCCATTCAGCCTTCACTGCATCACCCCTTATTTGCTTGATTTCAGATGCCCGTTGCTCCTCAGCGATTACCAAAAGCTTAGCTTTTAATCGGCTGAGAGCCTTAATCTTGTTAGCAAGCTGAGATCGCTCCTCTGCAATGAAGTTAAGCCAGCGCCATTAGAAAGATACAGACCATTCAAATGCGGATTTAGTCAAAATCAATATGATAGTAGGATCTACAAAGTTCCAAAGGCAAATATCAAAAGCATAATGAGAAAGATAATAATTTAAATCTAAATCAAAATTGTTGGTCAAATATATTTTAGGTTTCAGTTTCCAAAATAAGATGATTGTGAAGAATAAAATTTAAGTCAGAGTTCAACAATGTATAGTTTGCACACTACAGGTCTCTGGCTTTCCTAAACGATGATCTTGCACCACTTGCCCACAAACATTTACTATTACGTCATGCAATGATAGCATAAAGCTGAAATCATGGGAGTAAAAGGTGGATCTTTGAAAGTAATCCTTTTTGTCCCCTTTTCTAAAAGCCCAGGACTTATCATTTATTATCCTCTTTAAAATTTGAGGTAAAAGATGAAATAATAATTAAAAATGGGCAATCATAAAAGGAAATAGCCAGCAAATTGCATATGATTTAGAAAAATCTATTATTCATGAATAACAAAGAATATACTTATGGTCTATAATTCCCTCATATAAGGTGAAAGTAATCAAAAGAGCACAGATATTAAAGGGATTGTGGCTGAAAGTACCCGTACAGCGAACAGTGACACCAGTTGGAATGTGCGTTATTCGAACAGCGGTTTCAACCTTGTTCACATTCTGACCTCCTTTCCCACCTGCCCTTGAAAAACTAATTTCCAGGTCCTCCTCAGGAATTTCAACGTCCATTGATTCTTCAGGAAGAAGAGGCATGACTTCAACACCAGAAAAGCTTGTCTGCACAAAAGTTTCGATTAAAACATATAATGCCGGCATATTTGACCGATCACTAGACTCAGAGAATTTTCATAGTATCTTTTAACAACCTGCTACATTTCCACCACAAATTTCAAAGTAAAAAGACTCTTTACATTTCCATTTGTTGTTAATATGGTTACCTGAGACTGAAGAAAAGCTATCATTTTTGAGAACAGCTAACAGCTAATAATTCCAGGTCTCACTCAGAGCATGAAAAGCATGCAGAGGGTATACAGTTTACAGAACATTAATGATCAGAATCTTCGAAATCGCTCTATCCAATGAACTTAGTTTATATTTGACCAAGAAACTGATGGTATACTACAAATGTTGAGCAATGTTGTGATAATGCAGATTCTTTGCGAAAGCCTCAAAGAATACATTATTGGCAGTTATCATTGGAATAGTCATGCAAATCATCTATCTAATAACCAGTTCATAACTATGGTGTGGTAAATTTTTTCCCGGAAAATATTTAGAAGAAAGCAAATAATAAACAAATTCCTTCTGTTTCAAGCTTCTAACAATATGACTGATGCACTCTTTCCTCAACACACTCTTCTTTCTCTTTCTCTTTCTCTTAGTTTTAATAGGACAACACGAGCTGTTTATTTCAAGAATAGGCTGGATCCAACTAGCTTCACTCTTTCTTTAAAACTCTTGCATGCGAAGTTAAATTTCAATAGTTGTAGCTCTAAGGTAGTATGTTATATTTCAACTTACACTAGACAACAACAAAAAAATGATCCCATGCTAACCTACCTGACGAAGGCCTTTGGCATTGAAAGGAGATTGTCGCACAATCCTGTGTGTTCCTTTCTCACCAGACAGATAACCATATGCATAATGGCCTTCCACTTCAATTGTAGCTGACTTAATCCCAGCTTCCTCTCCTAATGATTTCTCAACCACTCTTGTCTTATATCGTTGCTTCTCTCCCCATCTCACATACATCCTAAGAAGCATGTCAGCCCAATCCTGCACTGGAAATAATCAAAAGATTGAAAAACAGACTAGGGTTTTCTAATTTACCTTCGACTCTTCAGATTGCAGGAACAACTAAAGTAACAAACAATTGAACTGGAAGCAAAGTAACCCACAAAAGGATGATCAAGTCCATCTCAAATTCTAAAGGTCACCTAGTTTACAACCAACTTTAACTGATTTTAAAATGCGAAAACATCATAAAATATCAAGCAGAATTGATACTGGATGCTTGAAAGGAAATCAGCTGATATTGAAGATCAGTAAGTCCATTTGGTCGGTAGACACCATCCAAAATTGCAGGGAACAAGTTAGTCCAAGGTGAATAAGATTTGAAAGGAAATTATGAAAAAGTTGGTGAGATTTAAATCATAAAAGTCAGCTTTTAGGTTTCTAAAAGTTTAACTTGAGAACCCATTTGACAGGTAACAAGCTAAGTCAAGGTTTTAGGTAAACATTTCATTATTCCCATTCAACAGAGAAGATTGAAATTAAAGTTGTTTCCATTTGCCCAAAAACAAATAACTATTTACCTGTGCATCAGTTCCTCCAGCACCAGCAGTGATAGAGATAACAGCGCCTTCTTTGTCATAGGGACCAGAAAGAAGTTGGGTCAACTCAAATCGGTCCAGCTCCTTGTTTAATTCTTTAATTATACTGGCAGCCTCTTCAAGAAATCCAGCATCTGTGGAGTCCATCTCCTCTGTTAGCTTAACTATAGTAACAGCATCATCAATCTGCACAGAACAAAAATTTGATCAGGCAAACAAACAATACGATTAGGAAGTGCAAGTAATATAATGGCACAAAATAAGTATCACAATGATCCAAAAAGTAAAGTTAATTTGAAACCACTGCCATACTATTTACTACACTCAATATAAAATATGAATATGCTGACCGACCTTGGTTTTGAAGTCAGTGAGCAAGTTTATCTTGTCTTTAACATCTGTCAAGGCCTGGAGGGTTTCTTGTGCTTTAGCACGATCGTCCCAAAAGGAGCTATCAGCTGCTTTCGTCTCCAACTCTGCAAGTTCTTTTTCTAGTTGCTGGAGACCAGCAGAGGCTCTAATCTCCTCAACACGCTCTGAGGCAGCTTCTACATCCTTTCTTAAGGTATAAAAATCTGTCAGCAATAAAAGAAAATAAGAAATTTATAGTGATTTAACATTGCATTGAGCAAGTTTCATTAGATTCAAAGTCCATCTTTCATATCTTCTGCCTTAGGCAACAGCAAAAAGGTCATGCAACAGCCTGTTTCTTTCTGGTAATAATATGTCCTAGACAGTCAACAGAATGATTGTTTGAATCAAGAAAGACATTACCAATGAAATTGTCAAACTATGACAGTTGTTCAAAACACTAAACCAGACAAGACTAGGTTAGAAGCCTAAATAATCAAGCAAGCATACATTTCATCCCAAATTCGGAAATCTCAACATTGAGTTTATGACAAGTAAATCCTGTTTGGCTAGGCTTATCTGAGCTATCATAGACATTCACCTTGTTTGGAATTCAGATAGGATAAAACAAAAGAACCTACAGGTTCACAAATTTGTTTTGAATTGTTGGGAAAGGGACCCACAAAAGCAGTTGCACATGTAGCGGAAACTAACTCTTTCCCTCTTTGTGCGATCAAAACGGGATGTGTACCATAAAAAAATAAGCAAAAATTAAACCAACAAGATTCAAGACAATAAATCAACCACTAGAGACACAGATTTTTACATGAAAAACCCAACTCGGAAAAAACCATGAGACCCTAGTCCGATATAACCTCCCACTATATATTAATGGGATCACAACACATATTTTTGTCAAGATAACACTAGAGGCTAACAATATCAAGAATCTCAACAATCTTAGTTTATAGTAACAGCCTATCGTCTACTATTCTAACAAGTGGGTATCTCAGGTTATAGCCAACGGGAGGATAAAATAAACATTTAGACAAGTAGGAACGTAGAGGGCAATGCCAGGAACTAACCCTCCAAATTTGGGAGAAAATAGAGTTAAAATCGCCTTTCGATCGTCCAATCAAAGATTGAAACTCTTGCCCCCAAAACCAAAACTCACGCCTCTGTCTTCTTCTTTTCTCTCGCGTTTTACACTCTGGTTACTGTACTTGTTACCGCTTTACTTATTCTTTACATAGTGCATGCGTTTTTCAAACCTAATTTAATGGCAAATTTCACTTAGCCCCCGCAAACTTCATTTAATTACCATTTGTGTGGGCTTTGGGACAACTGCATGAGATGGACCCAACAAATCTTGGAGCTAGAAAGAGGGCTATCATCATTCTGCTGACGGGAATTTCTACTTTAGTTGCTCCCCCGCCTTTCTTGCTTTTCTGAAGCAAGTGCATCTACTTAGAGGGAAATACTTTAGCACTTTTTCTTCTATATTGTTCATTCTATAGCCTATTTGTAACCATATCCAAAGTTAATTTTTCATTCGGCATTAAATTATTCTCTAACACTACTAATGTTGATTATGGCCATGTTCAATAGGAAATAAGGGGGCATCCAAGATTATGGACATAGGAGATATTTGTTTGAAAACCAGTATTGACTATGAGTTGTTGCTTAAGGATGTCAGACGCGTACCAGATATTCGCCTTCATTCTGCAGCTTATTTATAACCATATCCAAAGTTAATTTTCCATTCAATGTTGAATTATTCACTGACACTACGAATGGTAATTATGGCCATGTTAGGATGGAAATGAAAGGGCATGCAAGATTGTAGGCAGAGGAGATATTTGTTTGGAAAACAGTGTTGGCTATAAGTTATTGCTGAAAGATGTCAGACATGTACCAGATATTCGCGTTAATTTGATCTCTACAGATAAGCTTGATGATTATGGTTGTTCTAACCAATTTGGTGAAGGAAAATGCAAGCTTACCAAAAGCTCCCTAGTGTTAACAAAGGGAAAGAAATTGAACACTCTTTATGCGATAGAAATTAAGATTAATAAAAAAGATGTGAATGTAGTTGTAAAAGATTCTGACATTGGAATATGATATAAAAGGCTTGGTCACATTGGCGAAAAAGGGTTAGAAACACTTACCAGAAAAAATTTTTTACCTAGCTTCGTGGATATGTCCCTCAAGACTTCTGTTCATTGCTTGGCTGGAAAGGCACAGAATAGTTTTTAAAAGCTTTTCTCCATCTAGAAAGTCGCATATCCTTGATTTGATTCACATTGATGTTTACATGATGCAAAATAGATCAATAGGAGATGTACTATATTTTGTAACTTTTATATGACTATTCTAGAAAAGTATGCGCTTTAACTATGAAATCTAAATACTAGGTGCTTGATCTTCTTTCTTGATTTTAGCTGCTATCACACAAAGAGAGTTCACTTTCTTTCCCTTAGCTAACACTAGGGAGCATTTGGTGAGCTTCCATTTTCCTTCATTAAATTGGTTAGAATAACCAACATCATCAAGCTCGTTTGTTGAGATCAGGCGAATATCTGGTATATATCTGACATCTTTAAGCAACAACTTACAGCCAACACTGATTTCCAAACAAATATCTCTTATGCTCAACATCTCGAATGACCCTCATTTCCCATCTAAACACGGCCATAATCGCCATTAGTGGTGTCAGTGAATAATTCAGCACCAAATGGGAAATTAACTTTGGATATGGTTACAAATAGGCTGCCAAATGAAGAATTTAGAAGAAAAAGTGCTGAAGCAGTTCCCTCTGAGTTAGATGCACTTGTTACAAAAAAGCAAGAAAGGCAAGGGAGAAGCCAAAGCAGAAATTTCTGTCAGCAGAATAATGACAGCCCTCTTTCTAGCGCCAAGACTTGTTGGGTCTATCTCATGTAGTTGGCCTGAAGCCCATTAATCAAATGAAGCTTGTGAGGGCTATGTGAAATTTACCATTAAATTAGATTTGAAAAACGCATGCGCTATATAAAGAATATGCGAAGCGGCAGCAAGCATGGCAACCAGAGCATAAAAAAAGAGAGAACAAGAAGATAGAGGCGTGAGTTTTGGTTTTGGGGTCAAGGGTTTCAATCTTTGATTGAACAATCGAAAGGCGATTTTAAATCTGTTTTCTCGTAAATTTGGAGAGTAAGTTCCTGGCATTACCCTCTACATTCCTACTGGTCTATATCGTTATTTTATCCTCTCATTAACTATAGCTTAAGATACCCACTTATTAGAATAACCAATAATAGGATGTTACTATAAACCAAGATTGTTGTGAATCTTGATGTTGTTAACCTCTGGTGTTATCTAGATAAGAATTTATGTTGTATTCCCACTAATATATATTGGAACGATATATCAAACTACGGTCTTGTGGTCTTTCCCAAGTTTGGCTTTCTACGTAAAACTCTGTGTTTCTTGTGGTTGATTTTATTGTCTTGGATCGTGTTGGTTTAATTTTTGCTTATTTATTTATGGTATACATCCCGTTTTGATCGCACAAAGAAGGAAAGAGTTAGTTTCTGCTTAACTTGTAGCTGCTAGTGTGGGTCTCTTTCCCAACAGAGTGGTATCAAAGCGTCAGGTTACGTGTTTTTATTACTTGTGTGGTTGAGATGGAGGAGTCTTCGACATGCATAATTAAATTGAAGTCGTGAAATGATGGTATTTAGAAGTCGAAAATGGAGGATCTACTCTATATAAAAGACTTACATGAACCTATTGAATGCGAAGATACTAGACCCACCGATTTAGATGATAAGAATTAGACTCAATTAAACCAGACGGCCATAGGTACTATTAGGTCATGGATTGATTAAAGTGTGTACCATCATGTTGCGAAGGAATCCTGGGCTATTGTTCTTTGAAAGAAATTAGAAACAATTTATGGGCAGCCGATAGCACAGAACAAAATCAAAATGAAAGGGCTTGGCTGCAGTATAACTGAACACACTAATGAGGTTTAAGGTTTAGTTGATCAGTTGACTACTATGAAAATTATTTTAGATGATGAACTAAAAGCATTGTTGTTGCTTAATTCTTTGTCGGATAGATGGAAGACATTAGTGGTATCAGAGCTCAGGTTCACCAACATTTCAGCCCAACAGTCTAATAGGGAGAGCGAGAGTCTATGCTTCTAACCTAAGGCCCGATGTGTGAGTGGGAGATTATTGGGGTTATCTCACATCGGTTGTGGAAGAGACTAGTGGCAACTTTAAATGTGTGAGGGAAAGTCTCACCCCTTGAGCTAGCTTTTGGGGTTGGGAGAGACCCAAGACCACCTAACATGAATTTCTATCATCGGGATTCTTTCCCAGTATAACAAACATAACAACACAATGAAGTATCAATTTTTGACTTAATGACTCTAACTTTAGAGAAAATCACCTTATATAAACATGAAAATTAATCCCTTTGTTTAACTCAACAATGATGATAACCATCTAAACTCTTACGGGCCAAAGGATATGCTCGCTACAGGTATCTTAACTCACAAAGATGCTTCCATTAAGTTTCATCAACAACTTTTCATATCCTTTGATGAAAAATTAATTTTAGTGGGGGCCAAAAGAGCAGGAGTGATCCAAACCACTAAACAACATCATAACCAACACAAATTCATATTAAACAAACGATTACCATAACAGCAAACCTAGACATAAATTTGAACTGATACACATGCTACATTCATTACTATAAAATATCAATAGATTCCCAAGCTCTACGTTTTGAACAAAGAATTTATAACATTACATAATCTAAAAAATTAAAATAGAAATAAAATTGGCATTAGATCAAATTAGTGATCAAGTACCTTGCATAACCCATTCTCTTGTATCGGCATTCACCTCCGCGCTCAATTGGCTCTCCTGTGCTGCTTGTCTAACTGATTCGAACCCACATTGATAAATTTAAACACATTAAGTTTCCAAACTCAAATCAACAGCTTTAAAAATTACTTCACAAACAATGAATTTCATTTTTGAAATACAAAGAATCCGTTCAGTTTAAAAGAATAAAAAATTGTCTACGATTACTCAACTCATGCATTATAACCGAAAAACAGAGGATACCCACAAAAGTTAAGCTACAATTCCCAAAAAAAGAATAAAAAGTGGAAATTGGCGTACCAGGGGCAGGGGAGAGGAAACGAGAAGAAGAAGAGAGAAGGGTTTTGGAGAGAGTGGGAATTAGTGGAGGCAAAAACGGGGAGTTTTGAGAGTGAGATGATTTGTGGGGTGGTGGTGTTAATGTTCTGGAGGGTATGCTGAAGAGAGGTCGCAAGAGAACCTCCATAGCCTTTAAAGAGAGTTGAGTTGCTGCTTTCCTTTGCTGTTTTAAGAGAATAATTGGGTGGTGGATAGAGCGAGATCAGAGAGAGACGAAATGTTTTCCCTTTAGATTCTGAATTTTGAGACTGAACGATGATCCATTTATGTGGCGCACTTGAGGCCAATAAGGCCATAGCACCACTAGTATTACACTTGGGCCCTAGTAAAGGGGTGGGCAATAACTAGTTCGGATTGTTTTTGGTTCAGACTGGTGCTGCCTAAATTGGACGAAAGCGATCAATTAAGAAATATACGAATCAAACCCAAACTAATGTATAAAACCGAATTAAAATTAAATCAGTTGGGTTTAGTTCTATGAGTCGTGCTATTCGTCAAGAATAGCGAGAGAACCGCGAGAGAAACACATGAGTAGTATTTAAAAAATAAAAAAAAAAATTGGAAAAAATAATAATAAATAATTCAAGCACCAAGTTTACGGCTCAAAAAAACTATAACCCATCAATTCTTTAAGCTTTTCTAGCGACTGTGGCACTAAAATCCTCTTCCAAATCAGAAACTTTAAACATCCCTTCTCTCAAATCTTACTCCTCTAAGCACACGCCAGAGCAACATATCACCGCCTTCTCAATCTTCTCCTTAAACTGAGCAGCCATGCTATACCCAACAAAGCCACCATAGCTCAAGCCCATCAGGCTGAGTTTCTTCACCGAGTGAGCCTCTATGACTCTCATCACGCACTCGGCTTGGAACAACTTGGAACGCTCAGGCTGATTCGTGAGTGAGTCGCCAAAAAAGAGCAGGTCTGGAACATACACGTTGAAGTAGTGAATCATGTGTGGAATTATGTTAGTCCATTGCCACAATGCGTTGGCACCGAGCCCATGGATCAGGACAAGATTCGGTTTTGAGTCTTTTTGGGTTTTGGGGACCCAACAGTTCATGACAATACTGTCTTTAAGATAAATGACTAAGGATCGGAGACCCAATTTTTTTTTTTTTGATAGACTGAGACCCAGTTTTTTAAAACAGAACTTCAAGCACTAGTTATAGAATTAGAAACTTATGATTAAGTGATGAGTTAGTTGATGCTTAGAATTAGAAACAGAATTCGTGTGTCTGACTTGCTTATTATTTTTTTACTAATTTTTTATTTTTTAAATGTACTCACGTCAGTCGTCAGTCATTGGGAAGAGAAAACGGCACCACTAGGTGCTGTTTCTCTCGCGGTTCACTATTCTTGACGAATAGTAGTTAGAATTTTAGATTTTTCAACCTAAACATATGCATTTAGCTCACAATTCGTCGCAAGACAAAAATGAAAATTAACTTTTACAATGAAATTCACATTTAGTTGCTAAAAATGTACACTTAGAGATAACCCTCATTTTCGTCAAAATTGATCATGCTTTAGCAACGAATGTTTCGTTGTCAAACAAAATTATGTCATCTTTAAAAATTTCTGTTGGCAACAAAATAGTTCGTCGCAATTGAGTGTTATTTAGTGACTAAAAATATTAATTAGTTATTAATGTTTTCCTTATATATTGGCGACGAATTTTTTTCGTCGCTAAAGCATATTAAAGGGAGCAAAAAATGTTTTCATCACTAAAAAATTTGTTGCAAGAAGACAAAATCTGAGTAGTAATTAACATTACTCTAGATATTCTTCTTTGTACACTCAACCTTAAAATTTAAATAATTGAGTTTTATTTTGTACATTCTTTAAAATATAAAATAAATCCTCACTTAAATCTTTAATTTAATTATCAAAAAATATTTCAAATATTTGATAAATTTCAAAGAAAAAACTTGACAAATGTCAAAGTGTTATTAGTCGTGGTACCATATCAAATTATGACATGGAACCACCAATGTACCATAAAATTTCTTCGAATCCACTAGAGTTAACCCAGATCCTCACGCCACATTAATGTAAAAAAAAATTGTGGGGCTGTCCCAATAGTTCTAAAAAATCTAATATTAAAAAAACTAGTGTGTTCACGGTACGATTTATTGTGACAAAGTATCATTGGACTGTCTTACATGGGATAGTCCCACACAAATCCTTCTCCATATTAGCATCCTTGTCACGTCAGCATACCGTACACATTAGCATCTTCATATTGCTTCATGGAACCCGTAACAACCTTATGAAAGCAGAATTTCTAACTACAATCTCACGTAATACTATAGCTTTTTAACCCTTAGAGTGGGTAGTGACTTCAAGTACATATTTTCTAGTAGATTGTATGTGTTATTGCTTTGATGATGATTTAATTTCTTCCTCACCCGTGTGAATAAAGTTCGAACTCTAAGCTTTTTGTATCATCCGAAAAGATTATACCAGTTAAGCTAATTATAAATTTGAATCCAAAATTATACCATCCCACGCATGTTTATAATAATGTATAGTTAAGATTAATTTTATATATTATTTTTTATCAAATAACTATCTATCATAATAATAAATCATTACAAATATCAGAACTGAATCTACCCACTACATAAATTGAATTAGAATGTTGTGATTTATGTTTTTCTTACACTTGTCCCAAGTGTTTACTTTTTTGTCTCACGTAAGAATAAAATGGAGCCCCAAACAATTCCTCATTGCATTGGCTTCAGGACAAAACACAGCCGGCCTTGCCATGCAGAGATACTTTACTTAATGCACTAGTGTAGATACAATTATTTACAATAGGGTTGTTTTTAACTGAAATTCTAAATTAATTTACAAGGAAGAAAATTAAAGGAAAAGACAGAACATGCGAACAATTAATTTATATCAACATCAAACTACTTACGTACCGAACTGAACAAATAAAAATTAAAATTAAAAAAAATGAAGGAAAGAGGGAACATACAGACACATGCAAAGAAAATCTTGCACTTAAAGAAGCTGCCACTTTTAGATTCTAGAGAGAGATTAAAACTATTCTGTCTTTCTCTCTCTACAAACAGAGAATTTTCTCAAATTAAAGGTGAAAAACAAAACAAATTCCTCTATTTTTGAGTCTCTCTCGCTCTTTTCATCATTTATTTTTTCAGTGATTTTGTTTTAACATGATTTGTTTAATTAATTGGTTTACGAGGGTTTGAAGGAAGCTAATAAAAGTGAAGGAAGTAAGTTTATTGAGAAGAAATGGATAGCATGAATGAAGCTGTGGATTTGGTATTGAAACTGAGTTCATCATCGCTGTTCTTGATTGTTTTCTTACTGTTTTTTGCGTTTTAGGTTTTAGTTTACCGTTAAAAAAAGACACTGACACTTCTATGGTTTGGTAAAACATGGTCATGGAGATCTTTTTATTCTTAAAAATTGTCGCTGATAGATCTCTTTTTCAATAATTATGTCGTTTGATTATAGTAGCATGACTAAATTTTACTGGAAAATATTTGTTTATATAATTGTCTATGTGACAATTTTAAAAAACAAGAGCATTTTTATAACTACTCCATCATATCATGACAGTGTTTGTCGTTTCCCCAGTGTTATTAAGTGTTAATTTTGTTTTCTAGGTATTTTTGTTTTGCGATGAATTTCAAGTTTTGTTCTGCAGGAAAACGCGGCGATGCAAGAGGTTTTTGAGACTTTGAAGTGCAATCAGGAGGGCCTTTCAACGGAGGCTGCTGAGCAGAGACTTTCCATATTTGGCTACAACAAGCTTGAGGAGAAAAGGGTAATTTTACTTTTATCATTTTTTTTTCCCCTTGTTAGCTTTCCATTTGGAAAGTTTCTATTAATAAAAAAAGGATGCGTTTTTTTTCATGTGATTGTAATATTTTTTGTTTTTGCAGGAGAGTCAAATTTTGAAGTTTTTGGGATTTATGTGGAACCCTCTCTCATGGATCATGGAAGCTGCAGCTATCATGGCAATTGTACTTGCAAATGGAGGAGTGAGTATTGACTACTGTTTTTCAAATTATATTTTTAAAATTTCTTTTAGAAAAAAAAAAAAAAGGTGTTTTCTATTTGATGTTTTTGGAAATGAAAATATGTAAATTAGCTCATTTTATGAACAATATAGCGAAAAACGCATTTGATAATTTATGCCAAGATATGACAAGCTTGATAAGTTGTTTTTCAATAATATCATAGTACAAATATAAAATTGGCAACAATTTTGTTGAGTTTTTTTGGTCGTGAATATATTAATTTCATAATTTGTTCAAATAACACATTAATGCGCTAATGCCTAAAATAAGTAAATGAAATAACTAAATTAACTGATATTAGTCATTTTAAAGTTTATAATTAGGTCATTTGTAATAATTAAGTAGCCATTTTAGTAGAAACACACATAAATTTCCCAATTTTCATTATGTATTTAGGCTAAGAATTTAAAGTTTTATCAGGCAAGATTAAAAACTTAATCACCATTTGTTACAATTTTAGTGACGCAAGAATCAATTCCAGAATTAACATTTTGGCTTCAATGGGATCAGAAAGAAGAAAGTACAAACTTGAGAGACCAGATAAAAAAGCCTCTGAAATAGGGGGACAATTAAAAACTAAATTTTTTTTGATAATTTGAAAAATGAGTAAAATTTTAATTAAACCCTAATCTTTCCTCGATCCATCATGAGAAGTAAAAGTTTGTTCATCACCCTTAATGCTTACCAGACACTTCACACTAAAACTAAAAGATGGTAAAGCATAAAAAAAAAAAAAAAAATTTAACACCCTCCATTCTTTAACTGGGGATTTTTAATTATATATATGACTTTTAGAAATTATGTAAGTTTCTCATTATGAATCTTTTTACATGAAAATATCTGAAAAAAAAATAAAAAAATTCTCACACTCTCTCTCCTCACCAATATTTTCATTCAACTATCAAAATCATTTAAAATTTCTCAAGCAATAATATTCAACCAAACCCTGCATATTTATCTTCAATGGAAATGAGTTCAACAATGTGAATAAATATGAGAGTATTTTCTCATAATTATAAAGAAAGATAAGGGACCTTCTAATTATAATTCAACTGGTGGTTGTGACTTGTGAATGCACATTAGGCGTAATCGTTAATTTCAATAATAATAGGATGTAACATATATGAGCAGGGTAGGGATATTTTCACCCCATTAATTGTGTAAACCCACCTCACTTATAAAAAATATTTACAATAAATTTTTAAAACTAATTCTCAATATTTTTAATAAATACAAAAAAT